>JAQBSW010005281.1:0-59171 GCA_029291075.1 Eudiplozoon nipponicum
TAGTTTATACTGACATATGTAGAACTTAGCTAGTCGCTTTAAATAATTCCTTATCACGCATGCATATACCAGAATTATTGATTGTCAAATTGTTTGAAGGATGCGCTTTCCGTTTGGAGAGGCTTCCGAAACCGGAAGTCGAAACATCCGGAGTCAAATTGAAGAAGGTGAATGCAAGCATCTTATTGGGCACAACAGGATAAGGTAATTAATCTATTCCCTGTCGCGCAACATGCTACTTTCAAAGCTATTATGCAGATCGATTGACTGGCGTAGATTTGCTGTTGAATTGTACTCGCCTCTGCAAGTGCAGCATACATAATTGCACTTCCCATAGAATTACCCATCCATCCAATGATAGATAGATTAACTTTTGCACTGATTGTCACTAAAGTATGAGCATCGTGTTCTATGACTTTATTTATTCTCTGGGTTTCGCTACCATGTATGAATTTAAGTTCAGCCATTTTGTGCATTAGAAATGAAACATAAGCAACAATTTTCCATTGCAAAGAACAACCTTAGTATAACATGTTTATACGATACAATTGAGAAAGGCCATTATTTCAGTGTATTTAAATTCTACTGAAACAGCTGTTCTTCTATGTAGAAAATTATGCAAATCGAAAGTAAATTAAATTGAATTACGTGAATACATTATGCTACAAAAAATGCAAAAGCAGACGTACAAACACACATACATGCTCACAAACGCGAATGTCAACAACATAGGTTTTGCTCATGTAAAAATCGTTCGTAATTTTGAATACGACGAGAGGAATTTGCAAGTGTGAGCTTTTGTTTTACGCAGTTCTTGCGTCTTACAATACCTGGGAGTCCACGTGGGTTGTGACAGATGTTTTCGGCTAATGCGGAAACGTTTTCCCATTTTAAAGATGACTTTTGTCTAAATTGGTCTCGGATTCGCCTATTAATTAATCGTCCGGTTACACCTGCATGGTGATCATTGCATGTTTATAAATAAAATCTGTTCGACTATTCAATTGTAGGGAGTTGATTTTTTGCATTTACGTATAGATTGTGTTTTTTCGGAAATTCGACTACATTTAACGCTTAGTTTTGATTGATATTTAGTTTTCATATACATAAAACATTTATTCCCAGATATAAAGCGTTTTCGCTTCAAATTAGCAACTGATTAACTGCAGAACGAACGCGAATTTATGTAGTGTTATAAGAAGAACATTACAAAAATGTATTAGTCCACAATTTTCACATAGAATAAATAACTAAAGATCGTTTTGCATGAAGCTTTTGAAGCACCATGGTGATATTATTGCACAGAAAATTTGTTCTTGTTTGTATAGTTACACAAAATCTATTTATAGTAATATCTTTCAAATGGATAAGCATGTTTTGGAAACCTGCTTTAATTAAAATCTAAAAGCGTTGTATTAATCTGACAGACTTTGTGCATGACAAGAAGTGATAAATTACAGATGTACGCACATCACCAATGCTTTTTTTCACGCGCCAATTCGGTAAGCAGCTCGACAAGCGTAAATTCAATTTTCGCTACATCTTTCATAACACTTAATGCAGATTTCGATGGCATTTTGTCTTTCTCACGTGATAGGGTAGGTTCGATGATGCAATTACACAATAATTGATTGCGCGGATGGTGGTAAAAATTGTTTAAATCAAGTTTGCGAGCTTGAAGTAAACACCAATCGCATTGTATTTAACCAGTCGTCGAACAACATAACAAAACTACCGTTGCGACTGGCGGTAGTTTTGTTATGTTGTTCGACGACTGGTTAAAAAACAATGGGATTGGTGTTTACTTCAAGCTCGCAAACTTGAGTTAAATAAGGTTCGATGATGGCTGTATTAAAGAGAAAATTATGTGCAAAATATGTGAAATCTAAAGCGAAACTAAGGCTTCATTATACAAGCTTTATTGCGCATGCGTTTTGCGAGTGTTTGGCCGCAATGTGGTTGCGGTTTTGCTCAAGGCCCAAACTTTATTTAAACAACTTCCTTTAGTTGCTTACTGTGACGACGAAGCCTCGTTACGAATATACAAGTATCTACGACTCTACCGCTGGCTTCTACGGGACTCGAACCACGATGGAGAGGTAGATTGGCGAATAGAATTTGTAGACACAATGTGTAAGCCGAGATGCTCCGTACAAGGGAACAGAAATCAAAAGTAGAAGTGATTATCGTAGATAAATACCAATTTTTAGTTAGTTATTATTCTTACATTGAATTGACGATTTTGTTAAATTAATAAAAAACCATGAATTTTACATATTTTTGTTTATTAGTTAAATAGTCCATTAATTAAAAAAATTAGTATGAGTAATAATGTTCGCAACAGTAAAGCTGGAATCAAGGCAGTACTTTACGATATATATTATATTTCTATTTGTTAGTTAAATAGGTAATTAGCTAAAAAAAATAATTGGAATAAGTACAATGTAGAAATACGGCTAGATATAGCAATGACTGTCTTGGTTAATAATTGATTTAAAGAACCTTCTTTTGGAATGCGAGCCTTAATAATACTCATTGTACCCTTTCCATGTGTAAAAAAAGAAGAAATTTTATCAGATATAATAACCGATTCCTCTCTCTTACTTTCTTCCAATGTATTTTGTAAATATATATATATATATATATATATATAGTGAAAGAGAGTATATATATATGCCTCTATAATTAGGAAACACAAATACTGAGAATACTGTTTAATTAAAAGGAAGGACATCATATATATATATAGTATATATATTGAAAGTCAAAAAAAGAAGACATGTAAAAGTGAAGCGAAGTAAGGGAACACTCAATCAACTGTGTGCACTACCTCTAGGCTAAGGTAAATTCCGGAACATGCATTTTCTAAATCCTGCTGCAGTATTTCTATCCACAAAACTTAATATGCGGTCGAATAATTTTTGTGCTTGCATTTAAAATTTAACTTAAATGCCAGTGCAAGGTTTCACTGGTATGTTGCACAATTGCAGACGAGAATTCCCTATTTTATTTGGAACAGGTTTTTCAGTTGCATTGTTCTTCCATTGTAGTAATTAGCCGTCTGGTCGATCGGCCTACGTAAGTTGATCTATAACTTGCGCACGTATATTGGTAGATAATATTTGAAGTCGACATTTACGGCTGTTTCTCTTTAAATGCTGGTAATGGAAATGTGTCGTAACTTGAATAACTCACGTAGTTAAGCTTCATTACACGTGCGTGTTAACATCGCTTCATATTTCTTACGTGCTGCGCGGAAAATGAAATTTAAATTAAATGCAATGTTCAGGTAAATTGATTTCATTTCTGGCCCTTGATACGTCTGTTTCTTTTGATTTCTACTTTTAATAATCGACTCATTCAATCGTCAGTGTTATCTGCTAGATATTAGGCAGTTTCTTCTTTAGTATATTTGTCACCTTTTGATTCTGAACTGATCAATCTGTCAATTCTTGAAAAACAGACGCCAACAATTTATAATTTATATTGAAAATGCACGAAACTGTTTTAATGCAAATACCGTACAGACCAGATTGGTTTAAGTTAAATTATTCTATTTATACTACCATTAGCATCGTCCTTTAGAAGTAAATGCAAGAAAAGCGGACAATCATCTGTCTCATGCCCTGATGTGAAACGGATATTCTTATACGCTTTATTGAAACTTCGAAGCAGTGTTCTTGGTTGCGACCTGATTTTAAAGAAAAGGAATATATTGTAGCGTTTCGACTAGTTTGCCGTGCAACGTTACTAAGATGTCAACTGGGTAAGCAGTACTGTTGGTGATCCTTAATAGGGCTGGGAGAAATTCACCGACATACGCCATGAGTGTTTGAGAATCTGAGCTGAAGCGGTTGTCCAGAAATTCTCCTAGACACTTGCCGTGTGTGTGTCTTGCTGGCGGACTAGTAATCCTTTTGGTAGATGCGCATGAACTCATGGAGTTGATGAAGCTGGGTGTGTCAATTGCTGTTCAAAGTTCTTGACTAGTCTTGCAGATGGTCTGTGGCAACACCACGGTGGCTCGCACACGTAGCATTCCGACTAATAAATTAGTTGATTAATTGCATCTGGATGCGCAACAACGTGTGGATTGTCGTGACTGACGGATAACTGAGTTTGTGACAGCGTGGGTAACAATGCAAACAGGAGAGCAGGCGTAGATAGTCAGTGTTGCAGGAGACAACAATCACAGATATTAGGCATTTCAGGGTTTAGTGAATAGGAAATGCATCTCGCTCATGTCATAATTTCAGGTCACAGGTGACTGGTTTACGGATTGCGTGTTCTCGTTGGTCTAGCGTATTTAATTTGAATCTATTTACAAAATGTCTGCGAAATAATTTAAAAAGTTGCAATATAGTGTATTGTGCATATCTCCTAGGCCGCAGTTTAGTGATGTGATCTCCAGATGACATAGAAAAAAACCTCAGCCAACTCTGGCAATAGGAAGCTAATGTTAAATTAAATATAAAAATTTATCATAAGCCAACCTGCTCTGCACAGTATTTTCATTATTGGTTTTTCTTTCCTTTGTAATATAAATTATCAACAGTTCGAGGCTGCTTTTCAAGAATTGACAGAATGGTCAATCCAGATTTAAATATTGACGCATATACTAACGAAGTAAGCAGCCTAATGTCTAATTACGATCCTAGAAAATTGATTTGGTCAATTATTGAAAGGGGAAATCAAAAGAAACACGTATGTAGAACCAAAAATGAATGCACTTTACCTGAACATCCCATTTTATGGGGATGCTGTTTCACGCCCAGCTTAGAAGAAACTGAAAGATGCACTAACACGCACGTATAATACAGCTAAATTGCGAGTTTTATTTAAAGTAGTGCAGTCGCTTTTATCAGAAATTTAAGAGAAACAGTCGTTAATGTCGACCTCAGTTATCATTTATCAATATGCATGTGCAAGTTTTCGATCAAACAGACGTTTGCTTACTCGAATAAAAGTCCATTGCAACTTGAACGCCTGTTTCAAATCAAATAGCGAATACGCGTCTGCATTTGCAAGACATGATCAAAACCTCGTATATATGTTCACCAGTCGTGGAATTTATGGTAATTCCGAAATGCAATAACATAGTTAAGTTAGTCACTTATGAAGCTCTGTAGATAAATAAACCGCAGCGTGATTTATGCAAGCAGAAAAAGCATTTTCGTGCCATGAGTTTGATCTGGAGGTGATCAAGGTAATTGATTTTTTGTTCCTATTTTGCACTCTCTCTACGTTTATAATTTCTGTTTTTTTTACCTTTCTATATATATATATATGTCTATTGCCTTAGAATATTGCACAATATATTTTATATTAGGAAAATATAACACATTTAATAATAAAGTGGATAACGGTCCTTTTCTTTCGAGAATACTCATTAACACATTTCAGTCTTTCATTTATATACATCTTGGGTTTTCATTTGTTTAATTGGATGGAAAATAGTTTAATTTTCAGTTTTACTTCTATTTATTATTGGCGTTTTGTTGCAAGTTGATTTGTAATTGCCCATGCGCATGTTGCTTTTTTTAAAATTTTTGTCTGTCTCTTAGTACGAGTCATTATCATTGTATTGCAGTGACACGTTTGATACCTGGTCGTTTCTCTATTGAGATATTGAGTTCTGATGAAATGTTCGCTTTGTTATCTGTTGCATGTACGACTGTTCACCCATCCGGTATGTTGTGTCTCGTTTCGTGTTGTCCACTTGGTAACAGCGCAGAGTGTGTGGATTGCAGTATTGATTGCTCATATTGTTGTGCAATTTCTGTCACTGTGTATGATGGAAGTGATGCCGTTAGCGGCAATATATATTAACGGTTCTTATATCTGATAAAAAAATTAACATGAAAACGGTACAACGAATCAAATAATTGATTGATTAAAATTACTATGAGCTTTTATATTTTGAGAGCTTGGGGTTCATAATAAAGAACGAATTTTATTAGCCAATAGGAGTTAATCTTTCAAAAATTCTAGCTTATCAGGATTAGCGAGTTGAAGAATTTTATGAATTGGCTATGCAATCGGGCGTGTTTTGTATTATATTTGTTCGAAGTTCCCGCATTTAAGACTCATCCGTTTTATTCATAAGTTTTATTAATTTTTCAATGTGGCAGGCGGTAAACGAACTCTGGCAAAAACGCATCACCCAGTGATGTAATCATATTCTTTGTGACCATGGAAGATAACACACCTGACCCTTTGTCTGACCATTAGTAAACCCAAAAAATTGTGTCTTTTTATCAAGTAAATATCAAAGATTGTGCGCAATATTGAAATGATACACTGACATACATACTCCTTAGGTTTGGTGGGACTTCACTTCTCTTTTGGTTTTTTAAATATCTTATCAATCTTTTCCCAGTAAGTCTCGGAATATCTGTTTGCTAATCATGTTGCATTAAATACGGCTGGTTCTTGGTAACAAAATTTCTCCGGAATAATTTGTTCTATGTTGTTTGGCGAACTGCGTATTAGATTTGGTTTGGAGGCAATTCGGACTGCATTGTGATAATGGATGCACTTTCTAGTCTATATCTGATTTTGGAATATTTTTCTCTCTTCTATAGCATCATTTCATCTCAGTTTTTGATATTTCGAGTGTTTTCTTGTTCGAAACTAAACTGAATATTAATTTCCACGCTCTTAAAATCTTTGAGCATGTCACCTGTTCCTACCTCTTCAATAAAGATGAGTAAGTTACCATCGATGTTCCTCAGAAATGTTTAGCCTAACTTTTTAAATTTACGATTGTGGATTTGATATTTAAAAGTTGAAAATATAAAATCTTCTGGTTGGCCACCTAACGAACTTCTCATCGCAATTTCACAGAATTATTTATATATTAACTGTTAAACTTGAATTAAGCATTCTTGGTTTACCTGATGCGTATAATTTCGGGATTTCGTGTAGGTATAGGGAATGAGGACTGGTTATCATCGAATAATTGTAGGTGGGTGTGACTGATTACCATAGAAACGAATACAAGATCATTCCAGGTTAAACAGGGCTGGAAGAACCAGCAACTTTACAGCTATAACTAATAAAAAAAATGTTTACCAAAATCACTTCCCAGGCAAGACTGGTGTCCAGATGTTTTTTTTAAAGGAAGTGCTAAAGACCTACGTATTACGTAGGCTGTCGTTTGTAAGATTCTCTCTCTACAGTTAAACAAGTAAAGGAAATCTGTACATAAAATAAACATAAACTGGTAAATTTTATGTGCCTGTGTTTGTGTGCACATTTTCGTGCGTGCCGTGTTGTAGAAGTCACGCATGTATGTCAACCTTATTCTTTTTAAATTTGAAAGTAATTTTTCGACTTTAGATCTGGCGTAAACTGGCCCGCTTCAACTGTATTGTGTAATCTATTTATACTAAAATTATGCTTCAATATGCCAGGTATTTCTCTTTTTTTATTGCCGAATTTAACGCACGTTGCTCAGCAAAGCTCTGTTTTTGCCTAATACAATTTATATGCAATCAAAATGATGTAACCCGACCAGTGCCATGCACCTCATAAAATGAGCATAACAATGTAAGATGCTGTAGGGATCGTGATACAGAGCTTTTTTAAGTCAAACTGGCGGGCTTGAGAATAGCAAAATTTCCTGCTTATTTAGCCAAGCACACGTATTGACAAGTTTCGACTGTCCACGGCCATCATCAGAGAACGTAGGCCAATTGATTAACGAGCATCAATCCGTAATGATTGTATGAGGTAGGTAATCTCATATATGAGGCTCTCGCCCCGAAGTTTCTTGATTTAAATAGTCGGCTGTGTTATTTATATCCAGCCAAGAGCATAACGCTTTTGCAGTTTTCGCCACACTGAAATAAATTATAAAATTTCGCAGGTGATGATAAGGCTTGTTAAAATCAAGCTTTTTGGACTTGAGATAAGCTCTAATCCACTTTTATTTAATTAGTCTCACAGCACAGCCAAGTAATCAATACTCGCATGTACTGGCGAGTTTCTACCTTCCATGATCACCGCTCTATTGCAATGGAAATCTGCCTAATGAGTGTCAAACAGAAATTCATGTAAAAGTCTGTGTCAGTTTTTGTTAGTGGTTGTGGTTTTCTGTGACTGATGGCACGACGGTTCTACTGAAATCGCCGTAAAGGGTTGATTGAAATATCAACAGAATCACGGATTCGGATGTTGTCATTCAGAATTCAACGGTTAAACTACAACTTAACAATACACATTTATAATAACGGAAGAAAATAAGTAAGAAATATTTCTGGTATTAAACGCAAATCATCTTATCTGTGCATGAGAAAGGTATCACCGTTATTTATCCTAGACTGTCCACTTGTGCAGCTTTGTTTATACGTGTGCTTAATTATGTCCATGCGTCTTTTTGAATCAGTGCGTGGCAATTGTGCTGATGGCTATTTTGGGTATGCGCTATGCAGACGGCGTTGGTGGCACTAGTCCCTCGCGGCCTCGTGCGAGCGAGCCAGCGTCTATATTCTCGCCATCGGATAGTAAAGTACCGGTTCATTTCCGTACCCTGCATCCGGCAATTGCGGCACGTGATTTGACTGATGCACCGGCTAAGCAGTCTGCAAGCATCGAAGCGATGGCGACATCCGCCAGAGCAAATTTCGCTGCTCCTACTGGTAAGTGTTCAGTTTGTGTACAAAATGAAATAGTTTATGCTCAACGCATAAACAGTTGGCTCCTGAAATTTTCCTGTTTTGCTCAGTTATTGGTAGTTTCCTCGACCCGTATCTCAAATGTCATACTCGCAAATGCGGAATCTACGCAATCAGTTTATTGTCAAACAAGTCATAGAATTTACCTGCCGCACACTACACTAAACACAATTTTCAGTTATATACTAACTATTGTAACTTGGTTAGTCAATTTTTCCTTTAGGTGGAGCTCATATGGCATCCATTTAGACCCAAAGTTCCAACTAACCATTCCCAATCTGTCATTACTGAACAGACACCACATTACATGGGGAAATTGTATTGAAATGAACATTTATATAATTAAACAAACATTGGTTCATTTCTGGCCAGTACGTGATGAGTTCCCAATAAGGTCGAAACCGGTCTACTGGATGAATTGCCTTTTCTACACTATTCAATTCTTGGTTTATACTAACAACTGTAAGCAATTAATGGGTCAGGTGCTTATATCAAGATCGCAACCTTGATTATAATAATTTTTCTAACCGCCCGCGCAACCAATGTTCGTGTAATTCTTTAAATCATGTTTGCGAGCTTGAAGTAAACACCAATCCCATTTTATTTAACCAGTCGTCTAACAACATAACAAAACTACCGCCAGTTGCTCGACGACTGGTTAAATACATTGGGATTGGTGTTTACTTCAATCTCGCAAACTTGATTTAAAGAATTGTTACCACCACCTGCGCAATTAATTATTGTTAAATTGTATTGCCTAATATTTGTTTAATTCATAGAATAGTTTGTTATTGAATGCGGAGAATGGAAGAACTTATATTTGTACTAGTTATTGGCCATGCCTAATTTGTACATGCTACTCCATTATCTTGGAGGCTCCGCCAGCTGCAATTTGAGAAAAGTAAGCGTAGATTTGCATCCTAAACAGCAATTTCCAGATGAGCCTAATACGTTTTAGCCATATAAACTGGGTTTCTACTTTGAATCCATAGTTGGTTAGCGGTTAGGTTTTGCATCCACTGTGCAATTAATGACGCAAATCGGGCTTACGCGTCGACCAAGCCAGAAGATCTAGTCTCAACTCCAACTTCATAATCTCCTGAGTGTGAAATTTATCTTTTTAGATAGTTAATGTACTGGACCTATTATGGACCTTCAGCATTCAGCTCATGGAACATCAAATCATTAGCTCGAGCATTAAACCAAATAAAACGTGTTTAGTTTTGTTGATTGTAGAGAGGGTAGTGTATAATTTGATAATTTCTTTAGTCTTCACCGTTTAATTTAGTTATTAAAAAATGTTTAACTTTAGAGGAAGTGAGAAGCTTAGCTTTTATTCCATATCTAAATCAGGCGTGAAAGTTGCCTAACTTTCGGAAATTCATTAGAAAAAGATAATCTTATCGCATATATAACATGATTTTCTGTCGCCCATAAAATTGAGGAGGTCTAAACCCCTGTGTCTATGTGGCAAGAGTTTCCCTGCCAATAACCTACGTAAGAACCGACAAAAATTCTGTTGCAAAATTGACAAAACATCAACACCCTCTGCAACTACGAATTAGGTATTGTGTAATTATTAGAAAATTTGTTCAAATAGGGTCAGCAGGATACGCTGAAGTCAGCACGAATAAAATTTGTAATTACATGTTCACATTGGTTTCGTACTTACTGGCAACTCGTCAGTAGTACGCCAGTTTCTGAAATACTTTGGCTCGTAAATTGTTCTGTATGCAATCAGGGTATCCTCCGGCGTTATCTGGTTACCGCCCTGGCGAATAGACGTATCTGTCCTAAAATAGGGCCAGAACGATACGCTGAAGCCAGCATGTCCGTCCTCAAATAGGGCCGGTAGGATACGCTAAATTCAGCCTGAATAAATAGTTCACATTTGTTTCGTGCTTACTGGCGAAACGTCAGTAGATGCTGATAGTGCGCTAGTTTTAAATATTTTTCCTCTTAAATTGTTCAGTACGTAAGCAGGTTATCCTCCGGTGTTATCTGGTGATTTTCCTAGCGAATAGAATTGCCTGACCTAAAATAGGATAAGCTAAATTCAGCACGTGTTTTTCTTCAAATGGGGCCAAAAGCATAGGCTGAAATCAGCACGAATAAAATATTTAATTGCACGTCCACAAGCGCTTCGTGCGTACTGGCAACTCGTCAGTAGGAGCCGGTGGTACACCAATTTATGAAACATTTTGCCCCGTCAAATTGTTCAGTACGCAATCAAGTTATCTGCTGGCGCTATCTGGTGTTCGTCATGGCGAATAGACGCGGCTGTCCTCGAGGGTGCTCGCTGCTTTTATGTAGATGCTGCCATCCACCGAATTAGCCTGTGGTGTTTTCTTGAGCCAAACTTCCGTGAGCACAGCCAGCTTTCTTAGACCAGCTTCTACGGGCTTGGCACGTCAAAGAGCTACGAAATTGAAATCGTCAGTCCAATATGTTTGCACTCTATTTATAGCTCTGTACACTCTCGGTAACGATAATCCGAGTGAAACGGAACGAAGAAAGTCAATAATTTCCATGTTTCTCGTAGCGCTATTGACATGCGAATGCATGCTTAAATCGTAGGCCGATGATTTAGTCCTTGTAGTATTGGATGGTCGGTTCTAGGGTGATCAGTGTAAATAACTAGACTTAGCAGTTGTAAGGATAACACGTCTGGAAATCTCGTCCGTAATCCATTTATCCGGTGTCATCATGAGTGCTAGATAGAAAAAAATAACGGCTCTGTCTAGAACATTTCCATCACAACTAATTTTTTTTTACTGCGGTTTACTCCTTTTGGAGGATAAGCCGGCTCCAATGACATTTCATGGAGTTTCTTGGGAATTTGGTACAAGTGGTGTCCCCTCACCACTCGGCTTTTTGGTCGAGGACACACCTCTAGCCTTTGCACATCCAAGCGCAGTCTGCAAGGCAGCAGTAAGTTGCATGGTTGCCGGTGGCTGTTGAGAGCTCATTCGCCATTCAGAAGTACGGGGTACTGTCCAGGAGTCCATGTAATCCTGTGGCTGTTGAACCCTTTTGTGGTGGGGAACACGCCGAGTCATGGTGCCGTCGTCGGGCTCATGTGGTATTTTATAGGAGATCCGATTGCCGGTCGGAAATCCACCACGCCCTGGTGACACCACCGTCATAGCTCCGTTAGCCCATGTACGATCGGCTATCGAGACATGGTTGACACCGTCGTACCACGTTGAGGAGGGTATGGACTTTACGACGGATCATAACTAATGGTTCTGTGGTGCTCGTCTTCCATGCTGCTCTTACGATGTGGCATCGTTTCTTTATTCTAAACAAGTATGGCAATCTACACCACTATATTGTCAAGTTCTGTCGAGTCGGGTAGCATAAGTCTGCTGGCTGGTTCCCAATTCACTTACCATGCCATTTTTAGTAGAAATGTAATCGAGTTTCAGACGTCTAGGGATTTTGTAAAGGGGGTTATCGTCATTTTGCATGAAGTATTGCGTACTTAGTGACAAATTAATTAGAATATGACTGAAAGGATATATCAAAGTCAGCATGAATGAAAGGTATAATCTCATGTCCTCAAGCGATTCATGCTTATTGCCATCTCATTACTAGAAACCGATAGTGCACCTTACGCCGACTATAATATTTGGTCACGAAATGTGGGACAGTTCGACGATGCAATCTCCGTTACGTATGTGTATTCAGGCAGTCATTATATCAACTTGATATAAAGTCTTCGGAAATTCGATTGTAAAGCCAACTCAACGCATATAATATGTACCAAACCTCTGATTGATACCGACAGCATGATATTTTAGATAAATTTAATTTCAAGAAAGCCGAGAATAAGATGCAATTCTAATCAAATGTTGCTCCAGCAAAGCCTTAAAAGCTTGAATGCACATTAATATTGGAGAGTGTACGGTCCAGCTGCCCTACACTTTTTGGCCAATTATATTGTGCGTATAAGGTGAAGCACCGGCTCTTACTGATGAATCGCCAACATGCACGAAACACAAGCCTACATGATATTACACCTTTCATTCATTCTAATTTTGTTATGTCCTTCTGGTCGTATTTGAACTAATTTGTGACGAGGTTCACAATACCCAATACACGATTGCATAATTATTAGTTCTCCAAATCAAATAATATTTAAATATTATATATTTAATTGAATGATGTCATTATTGCCGCGAATTTTGATAATCGATATCGACCAAATCAATAGTGTATTGATTTTCTGTAGTAACAGGTGTTAAAAATTAATTTTAATTCTCAGTTTTGATGAAATTTGGCATATCCTGCAGTTCTTTGTGTTGATATCATGTACCGACACGGTAACAATAGTGTTGGAACCCTTTCCAAGCTCGACATATGTTACGTATATTGAGTTGGCGCTGAAGTCGCATTACCGAAGACTTTATATTAGCCTATCTCAATTACTGCGTGAATACATATTCGTATAGCAGATTGTAATGTCAAATTGCTCCTCATTTCTTGACTAAATATGTAGTAGTTATAGGGCAGCAAATTGGCCCCAACTGATGAGTCGCCAGCATACACGAAACACATGTGTATATGACATAATACCTTTTTTGTTCATGGTGACTTTGGTCTGTCTTTCACGTCCTATTTGAAGTGTGTGCGGTTGGCGGCAGTTTTGTTATGTTGTACGACGACTGGTTAAATAAAAATGGGATTTATGTTTACTTCAAGCTCGCAAACTTGATTTAATGAACTATTTGAACAGATGTTCTACTAGGGTCACAAAACCTAATACACAACCGCGCATATATTAGTTTCCACCATGTTTGGTCGAATCACTAGATTTAGATATCACTGAAATTAAGTTCTCGTTTCTAGTAAAATAAGTCTATCGCTGCTCCGATATGGTCACGTGCAGAGATGTATTATATCCAGACCACAAAATGGAGGCGCTTGTGTTCTATTTAGCAATTGAACTCAGTTAACTGTCGAAAAGAAGGCTACAAATTAGTTAGTGCTACTAACGTTTTATGTATTATTGCAACTTTAGCGTCCAAGGAGTTGACCTTAGCTGTATGTCATAACTAACAAATACTGTTATGGTGCCGCGAGTACATTTATTATGCAGTCAAATAATGCTTACCCTTTCGCTGTTTTGTTCACCTCAACACTAGTCGGTCGACTGGTTCAGTTTTCTTGGTTATGGCCGGGCCTCGGCCTGGCAGCGCCTTCTTTCGGCATGTCGCAGTGGCGTCCTTCAATGTCAGCAGCCTCACAAGATGGGCGTAAATTATCACGCAATCTTTCGACGGCTGCGTCGGCAGAATTCGGACAGCAGATGCGAGGCGCTTACACGTCGTCTTGTCTTATGTCTCGTGATGACGCGATGGCGTGTTATGTTACACTGGACAACCAATTGTCGTGTCAGCTGCCACAGCTTGGCGTTGTTAGACCGGCTAAAACTAATGCAGCCGACCAGGAGACGCTTTTCGACGAGCAGCTAATCAGGGCAGTGTGCAAATGCCTAATCGCCATACTTTTCCGTCAAGGTGGGCTGTTACTTCTTTAAACGTAATTTGATTGGCGGTTCGGTCGTCATTAGAAAGAAGCGATTTGTTATGTTTTGTTACTCGACTTGTTTTCTCGTCTCTATTTATTGTAGAACTATAGCTTTTTGCGTCTACTTCTAAACTATTACTTATCTTTTGATTTATAAAAGTATATTTGCAGACTCTCTATTCTTAATGACACTGAGTGCAAAATACGATATTTTTGTTAAGTTAGCTTTAGCACATTTTTGGGTTGAATCAACTTTTGAACAGTTTTAATAGTGTAAAACGCTGCCTCGAAGAAACCAGCTAAAAACGATTAATTCTTTACATCAGGTTTGCGAGCTTGAAGTAAACACCAATCCCATTTTATTTAACAAGTCGTCGAACAACATAGCAAAACTACCGCCAGTTTTGTTATGTTGTTCGGTGACTTGTTAAATACAATGGGATTGGTGTTTACTTCAAGCTCGCAAACTTGATTTAAAGAATTGTTACCACCACCCGCGCAATCAATTATTGTTATAAACGATTCACTTCAGAATAAGCACTTAATATTAAACATTGGATATGAGTCATTTGATCTCCCTGCACGACGTTCCCACTGTGCCTGAGACATTTGTATAAGGGTAAGATTGTAGGGGGTCTAGCGGCGTGCACGGGCCATTGGCGAGGCTTGGTCAGTTTTCCCAAATTGGACACCCAGATCGCCGCTGTTGTAGGTGTTCATGTTTGTAATATACCATTAGACACTGTCTAAATGAACTCATAAGGAGGCGTAATCCGTTTACTTTGGATGTCGCGTTTTTTCTGGATTTATGTTCATTATTGATTTAAAATCAAGAGTTTGAAACTTATTACGCCTCACGTAGCTATCTTTATTGAGGTAAGAATACCTGTCCTGGACGACTCGTTAATTTATTTTCCAATCAAATATATACTCTTTAAGTGAACCACATTGTCGGTGCTTGGGTTTGCTGCTGAAACAGAAAATGACTTCATACAACTCTTGTCTCTTTGATATCTCTGTGATCCATTGCCTTCACCCAGTTTCATTGAGATCACTCAGCTGAGTGTCATGCATTAATCAAGTGGCCAATATTTGATCGACATGATCAACTGAATTTTTATTTGAAGGGTCATTACGTAGATCATTAACCCAATCTATTTCAGAAGCATAGATTGCGCCAGGTGGAACTCTGCTACACAATGCTGCTTATACATACAGCTTACAGGGCTATCAAGCAGACCGGGTGCGGTTTAACGCTTATATCAGAGGTTGCGACCGTGATATAAACTCTCGTCGCCATTATACGCTATGCTGTATATATATTTATATGTATATATGCACATTGTCAGTAGTACTATAAACTATTGTCAGTATAAGCTGTGCATTACGCAATGCTGTTGCGCGAGGCAGTTCATCAGACAGACTGGTCTCGATCTAAGTGCGAAGTCTTCATGCGTTGGCTGAAGTTTTGCTGCGGATGTGGCTCGAACCCTGGGCGCCTCTGTTTCAGTTTCTGCGACTCTGCTATCCACTGGGCCACTCTCGCTGTTTTGTTTCACACGGGCCCGGTATATACCAGCAGAAAAATCTGTGAAACCCACCGGAATGGTTGCTCAGTATATTGAGTCACAGATTAAGAATCTGTTGTGCTGAAATTCAAGTTCTGTCTGCGGCAAAATTCTGGACAGTACTTGAAGAGATTCCAACATGAATGAAAACGGTCTATTAGACGAATTGCCTTATCAACACAAAGCAATCCTTCGTTTACACTGACAAATGTATACGTGTAACGGGATTGGTGCCTATATCAATATTGCAATTTTGATTTAAACAATTGTTATCATCCGCTCGCACAAAAAGTGATCGCTGAATTAACAGAAGGATGGAATAACACTTCAATACTTGGTTAGATACTGTCCAATAGAGTACACTGCATTGTACTCAATTAAATTGTGTAATTTTTTACTTTTGAAATAATCAAACACCAATTTCCTCCATTGTGAATTATATTTGCACCTAACATATTGGAGTCCTTTGCTGATTTGTGCGTCAAATTATTACTCAGTGTGCGTTCTAACACCGTCAGAAATGCACAATCGCTAACACGAAATGGAGTACACTTCGTTTGTCTCTATTTTTATTCAGATTCTTATCTATTAACTATCTGCGTATATTTACTAGTTATGTGTATGTAATATGCATATTATTGCATACAAGAGGAGAGTTAAACAATAAAGGATCGGTGTTTTTTCAGTGTTAAAAAACTGAGCAATTTCGTGATTGAGAGAAGAGCAAGCAATTTTCAAAGGTGTCAATGGCCTAAACTGCTTCTTAATAAAAACGTGAAATTGTAACGTTATGACGATTCAAACGCAAAACCAAAATAGGCCTTTACATATTTCACTTTGTCCCATCGGTCACCAGGGCGTGGTGGATTTCCGACCGGCAATCGGATCTCTTATAAAATACCACATGAGCCCGACGACGACGGCACCATGACTCGGCGTGTGTTCCCCGCCACAAAAGGGTTCAACAGCCACAGGATTACATGGACTCCTGGACAGTACCCCGTACTTCCGAATGGCGAATGAGCTCTCAACAGCCACCGGCAACCATGCAACTTACTGCTGCCTTGCAGACTGCGCTTGGATGTGCAAAGGCTAGAGGTGCGTCCTCGATCAAAAAGCCGAGTGGTGAGGGGACACCACTTGTACCAAATTCCCAAGAAACTCCATGAAATGTCACTGGAGCCGGCTTATCCTCCAAAAGGAGTCAGCCGCAGTAAAGTAAAGTAAAGTAAGTATCGGTACATATATCGCCTTCTTAAAGGCAAATAGAAGTTTCCAGAAAATTCAAACACGAAACAACGGCCACAGTCCTTCGCCTTCCAAATGGCAAATAACTTTAAATATTTGGCTGTTCATAACCAGCAACCGTTAAGCTTATTTGAATGCATTACTTCTGGATACAAACAGGAGTCTAATGAAATACTAAAATGTCGGTATTTGAAATATGCTAAAAATGCAATTTTAACTGACAAATAACTGTTCTATGTGGACTATTAATTGTATAATTTTCTTTTGTCTGAGAATGTCTTCCGTATTTTGTCTACCTTTCAGTTCCCGAGATACCGGTACAAGCTGGGAATGCACCAGTTAGCAGTACTGAAAGTCAGGTGCGTTGTCTTTTTTAAATTGCATTATCTTGGACAATTACATTGGTCGACTATTCTTTAAATTAACTAAATTAGAGCTTACAATTTGTTTTGGCGTAAAATTAAATCGTAATCAGTGTCGAGCTTCATACGAATGCACAAGCTATTGAGTCTAGCTGATCGCTATTTACGATTATGTTGGTCTATATTTAACAAAAATGTGTGCGGTGCACAGAAAATGATTTACTGCACTGTTGACGGCATGTTTGAGCAAAAGCACGCCTTTTGTCGTGAAATGAACAATAATTAAATAGTTCTTAAAGCCTGTTACTAGCGGTCGCGGCACGCGTGATTCGTCACACGAACTGACGCGTTTTTACTGCCATTGGTCATCATCAGTGCTTGACACTAAGCCGACTGACAAGACTAATCGAATTGTGCTTTTCTGCTAGCGTGCAATTTGATTTAAACCGTCTTGGAGCGAATTATTTTTATGCCTTACATATAATGATCGGCAACTGTTGGAAGAAAGTATATCTGTAGAATTTGTTGCCTGCAGTTATGCTTCTTCGACGAGAAACTAGTATAAGTGGCGATACAATTTAACAATAATTGATTGCGCGGGTGGTGGTAACAATTCTTTAAATCAAGTTTGCGAGCTTGAAGTAAACACCAATCCCATTGTATTTAACCAGTCGTCGAACAATATAACAAAACTACCGCCAGCAGCAACGCACTGACGCGTTTCGACCTTCCATGATCATCATCAGAGTACGACGGCAAACTGCCTCCCCAGTTGCTGGCAGTCATCGATATTCAATGCGGTTTGATCCTCGATAGTCAGTTTTCCGCCGTACTCTGATGATGATCATGGAAGGTCGAAACGCGTCAGTGCGTTGCGGCTGGCGGCAGTTTTGTTATGTTGTTCGACGACTGGTTAAAAACAATGGGATTGGTGTTTACTTCAAGCTCGCAAACTTGATTTAAATAATAGTATGAGTGGCGGTTTGTCTAATTACTGTATCAATTTTGTCAAATTAGTTGTTTATTAAAACAATTATCCTGTAGCCTACAATTTTCGGAGTATTGGTAGTAAACAGAAATGTTGGCGCTTATTTTAAACGTGATGATTATTTGTCATCACCGCTCTGGATGATGACATGCTGTTTTTTTATAATGTCGTATTAGGCGTCGGTGCGCGCAGCCAATATGATCAGTCAGGCGGTGCTTAATCGCGGTCCTAACTCGTCGCTGCGGCGATGCGCCACCGATCTGTTGGGCCGCGGTCTGCTTGCTTGGGAGGCGTTCATTGATGTTCGACAGCTGATCAACGCCCTTTTGGGTATTTCTGCGCCCGCTGACAGTCTTCTAGCAAGGTAATCCTGAAAGACCGTAGTTTACCCGACGAACCCGTAACTAATTGGGCAGCCTTTTTTTGGAGTCTGTCACCAACAGTTTCTATGCTTGTTAAATACTGTTTGTTGCGGAGAGCTAATATATATGCAAGTATGTATTAGGTGTTGCGAACCTAGTAACAAATTAGTTCAGTTGTGACCAGATGGATAAACCAAAGGCAGCATGTTCGGAAAGTATAATCTCATGCACATTCGCTTCGTGCTTACTGGCGACTCATCAGCAGGAGCCGGTATTACGCCCTTTAACCACTGTATATTTGGTCAAAGAATGTGGAATAATAGGACGGTACAATCTCCTAGACGAATGTGTAAACCTGCAATAGTGAAGCTAACATCATCTAAAGTCAACGACAATGCGACTTCAATGCTAACTCATACTATATAATATATATATACCGAGTCTGCAAAGGATACTAACACTATGGCTATTGTGTTAGTAACCGATACCAACATTATTGTACCGAAAAGGTACATGGTACTAACACTATGGTTTCCGAATCGGTACATGGTACCTACCTGATGGATATCAATTTATGCTATAGTTCACCGAAATTGAGAATTAAAACAATTTCTGAACACCTGTTTCTATACTTGCAAATGTTATTGGCATATTCAGTTTTTAAGTTTCAAAACATTGCAAAACTTTGAAATTATCACCTGGTTTAAAATTCTGCCGTGTTCCAAATTAGAGCGACTGGTATTTGTGAGACATTTGTGATCTGATAAATCACATGCACACTCATCTTCTTGGGAAACAAGTTGGACGATATTGAAATCGTCGATGAAAGGCACGGCGACCAATGCTTGGGCAGAAATTCGATATTGGTAGATAATATCAGCAATTGTATGGTCTCTTATCTCAGTCTGTCTGCTATTGTTCATAATTCCTTTTAAGCTGTTTAAATGTTTAGGACTATTACTTAGTTTCATTTGTCAATTTAGTAACGAATTTCTGATAGCAGTTTTTTTTACAAATTTATTATTTAATTTAATTTAAAGGACACACACACACACACAATGTCAACCTATCCAGCTAAAAGCCAGCAAATGTTACGAGACAAATCGATCAAAAATATAAATGAAGCCATCTAAACGAAATTTATCACTATTTTTCTTAATTTCTGATACTTATTATGATGAGCTGTGACTGAGAACGATAATTGCCTACGTGTATCGAAGTTGATCAACATAAAATGTAGGCATGGGAAAGTACCCTGTTAGACAAGCCAATGAGCACATAGTTGTGCGATAGGCATTCGCGAACCACATTATTTAGACCGGTTTCGTCCATATTGGGAACTCACCAGGTACTGACCAGAATTTGCCGCGGGCAGGGCTCGAACTTGGGCACGTCTGCTTCTGAATCTAGTGCTCTAAACACTGAGCCACCCTGCTGCACAGGGTGGCCAGTACGAAACCGGTCTACTGCATGAATTGCCTTTTCTACACTATGCAATGCTTAGTTTATACTGCCAAATTTATGTAATTAACGGATCAGGTGTTGATATCAAGATTGCAACCTTGATTAATATTAATTGTTATCACCGCGCGCGCAACAAATGTTCGCTTCAGATCGGTATCGGTCATAATGTCTGTTTTCTATGCATTTAATTATAGATTTTACCGATTCGTTGATTCATGAGTACAACTCAAGACTGTATGGAGTACGTCCTCTATGTCTGTTTGTTTTTTGTCATCACCAACTATGAACAGGCCGCCGACAAAAATACTTCAGTAATGTTTCGATAAATCAACAGTATATAGACCATATAATTTAGCCACCATTGATCGCTTGTGCGATGATACCAATTTGTGAAATTAAGATTTTGAACTTATGCTTGTCAATTCTAATTTATTTAATCATTAACCCACTTAGCCGATCTAGCATAATTTGCATGGACTAGTACTTTTCCGACTGTTTTGCTCGTCACTGGAGCAGGACGGAACTTTTTCTAGCGGCATGATTTGGCCAACGTTGATTTAAACCGTCAACTAACCTACTAGTTTGTTAAACGACATCTTTTATATTTCAAACACAGTGTGATTAATTCTACAGCAAATTATTATTGCTATTGTATAGCATTTAGTAGTAGTCAATAACCTGACACAGTGCTTCATCTAGGCGATAATCAGTCGGGTGCAATGTCTCTGTAGCTGGTACGGAGGCTAACTTATCGATAAACTACTGATGGTGTGTAGGTTTGAATTCCACAGAGAATGAACTTAGGCTTCTTCCCAATTTCTATACTGTTTACTGTAACAGTGTTC
Organism: Eudiplozoon nipponicum; assembly: GCA_029291075.1. Lineage (NCBI taxonomy): Eukaryota > Metazoa > Platyhelminthes > Monogenea > Mazocraeidea > Diplozoidae > Eudiplozoon > Eudiplozoon nipponicum. The sequence goes on from JAQBSW010005281.1 coordinate 21,048, forward strand.
AACCAGGACAAACATTGGCCGACTACATCGATCTGTCTCGCTCAGCACGCCAGTCTTTGTGGAATACGGCATTTACCTCTCCAGAACTCTTCATTTTGCTGCTCTCTCTGGAAGTACAGCAGAATTCTTCAGCTATTCAGTTGACATTGGCGGCCACTGCCTCCCAAGTTGCTGGCAGTCATGGTTATTCGAGCGGCAGTACGTCAACAACAAATGCTTCAATTCCGCCCACACCAGTTACTGCTTCAACACACTCCGCTACTGGCGGGAGGCATTCAGTTGGATTACGTAGCGGTTTGAATACTGCGGGCGGCATTACAGGCGAGGATCAGTTAACTGTCGCCGGAGCAGCGCCCACTCAAAGTCAGACAAGCAGCGCATTGCCATTAACTGTAGTTATGGGCAGCAGTGTTATCGCTACTCCTCTATTTGGTCATTTGAATAACCAATCAACAGCAGGTAAGTGTGGGCCCCTTATCATTGGTGCAAATATTTCACTAACCTCATACATGAAAAAATATGTTATCGCGCAGATCACAACCTCTAAATGCACATTTGCCTCGGTTTACATATTGCTACCTTTTCGTGTGCACATACCTGTTCGCCATATTGCAGCCGGATATCATTCTCCGCACGCGAGCAGTGAGCCTCCAATGCAATCACAGAGCCATCACCATTTGCCTAATCTTCATTTACTTAGCTCACATCATCACCCTTCAACAGCAACTGGCGATGGAAGTGTTGGTGTTGCTGGATCCACAACGCCATCGGGGCAGAACACCACCTCTGCTTCAGGTACAAATGCAATCTTGTCCAACTCAGCTGCCGGCTCATTAGTACCTTCATCAGGATTACAGTCGTCAACTTCGCTTCCATTGATGGCCGCCAGAGAGGAGGTACTTCGCTTGTTGGAGCAGATGTGTTTGAGACGTGCCTGTTGTGATGCCCTCAGACAGGTGTTGCCCGAACTTGCCGAGGTTGTGTTAGTTTGTCTGGATAGAACACGTCTTAAAGAGCGCGGATTGGATTACGTTTTCCCTTCCCTACAGCAGTAAGATACCTTCCGTGTATACATTGTTACCGTTAGATAACGTGTTTGAATTCATTTCCGTTTATTATAATGCTTATTTGTTTTCGTGATAGTGGTAACCAACAGTTCCGTCGTGACTACTGTAGCGTGCTAGAATCTCATATTGGCAGCGTTATTGTAAACCTTGTGAGCACACAATTTAAAACAAATTTCGGTGCTCCAGTCTATTGTACCGATAGTTCTTGTCTTTCGCCATTCAAGCGTGCATCAACTTCAAGAAAAATGACGAAGAATGCGAATCGGGACGCTACTTCCTTAGTACCGACAAGGCTCAAGCTACCATTCCTGGACTGACTAGCTTCTGCTCGCCGGTCTAAAAGGGACACAGCCATCATCCTGTTTCATGTGAAGCCTCGAGTTTTGTCTAACTGCGCGGTAACTTTTATTGTTAAATGTGTACTGACGGAATGAGAGCAAGCGTGCCAGACGCGAAGGGCAAGTTTCGGCTGCTAAAGGAAACTTTGGCCTTGGACAGCAGTCTATCTAAGAGAAAGAAAACTCAGAATACAAACCATCACTAGGAAGGGGGCGACCTGGTGTTCTTTTACAGCCCACATAAAACTATGAACCACTTGTGTGATTATATGGCAGTGAAACATTAGTCACTTTTGGCTTTTGTATAGCTCAGCATGATCTAGATCTATCTCCTTAGTACCAGAGTGTAGTTCTCATCAATATTCCCACAGTGGATTCGTTGTTTTCTTTGCTGGTCAACGACTGGTCAAGTGAAAAAGCCATGGTTCTTTGGTGATGTGGCTACCGGCTCTACTCCAGTTGACTATACTTTATGCTGATTTACGTCTACATTTTAAGTTTGTCTATGTCAGGCTGTAATACAGATGTCTCTAAGTGAGAATGTTCATGTACTATTAGCCGATACTGTTTAACTGAACAAAAAACCAAATCTATTAAATACCTCCTAGGTTATTCAGCTTTTGCTCTCTTAGTCGTTACTTTATGGGACTTCATTAGAAAAGGTTTAGTTAAAAAGTACGATTTTCTGTGCTTAATTGCTAATGTAGAATTTGGTTTTGCTTTATGAGCTCTATAATAACAGATTGGGGATGGTTAGATGGAACTTTAGGGCTAATGAGATGCTATAAAGGCTCTGCTTAAAGAAAAGGCTAACCAAAAGGCATTAGTTAGCTTATAATTGAAAATTGTGTGTAGTGTGCGGCATGGTGGCTCAGTGGTTAGAGCACTGTCTTCTGGATGAATTGCCTTTTCCACACTATACAATACTTCGTTTATACTGACAAATGTATCTACATAATGAGCCAGGTGTTTATATCAAGATCGCAACCTTGATTAAAAGTAGTTGTTATCATCGCCCGCGAAACCACTGCTCGCTTAAGATTATTTATTTAGAGAAAAGCATTACTTTCAAGGAAAAAATTTTCAGACAGACGGTGATTTCTGAAGACGAGGGCCCAGTTCTGATGGAGCTACTTATCTAAGTAACTCACATAAATGCGGCTAGCTAGAAATCTACACAACATTATTATGACCAGGTCAGCTTTAAAGCAAGATGAAATTGACATTACAGCTCTCTTACGGTTTTTATTGTGTCGCTTCAGAAACAGGACCAAATCTCGCGGTTAACCCTGCGCAAATAAGAGGCGAAAGTTAGGATTATGATTCTACTCGAAATCTGCAAAAATCGCCTCAGAGCGCAGCTCGATGCCATATCGCACAGGTTTTCCAGCCAGGAAATATGATGCGCAGACGGACCCTATTCTGGTAGACGAACGTATCCCATATTAATCAATGTCATTTTAATAGCATTTAGCTGGTTCTGTCGTGTCAAAATCTATATACCTCGTTTCATGTGTCAATTTGGTGCTGGTTGAGAGCATAATGCCCCACTGAGGAATCAAATTAAAGGCACTCATAAAACGTGATAGGTCCAGCGCTTTTGATGGAACCTTATTTGGTCGTCTAACACGGAGCACTTGTTGACTGATTCAAAAATACGCCAGTGCATGGCAGCGTTGCTTAATCGTTGTTGGTGGCCTATATTAGCTATGCTTCTCAAATAACGGAGGTGCAATGCTTTTAAGCATCTAAGATCTACTCTAAAGGATCAAGATTCAGTAGCTTGTAATGCTGTGTGAGATAATGATGTTTCTCGATAAATGGCGAAGTTTGTAGAAAGTTGCTCTAGTTTTGACGTCATCATTTATACTGCTACCAATATCTGTTAACCAGTCAACTATATTCAGATTCGCACTTTGCAGCAGCAGATTTAAAGTGAATGATAAGGGATACTGTGTAAATATCCTACATGTAAATGGTTCAAATGTCATACTGAAAGACGGAACGGCGGCTAATGGTATATTCAAGGTGGCCTTCTTCCATTACATCAGTCACTCTTGTTCAGCAACGTACACGATCAATTTTCATATTTCTTGATTTTGTGTTCAATAACACCTTGGTATTATCAAACGCCGAGCTCGCAGCAATTTTCTGCTTAGTTTCCAGAATCATAACAGATGCTTCGGAGATCAATGACTGATTGGATATAAGCATAGATTGTACTTACTTAGGGCATATCTGACTTTATCTTCGTCCACTCTAAGCTCAAATTTTCACCATCAATACCAATGTACATTAATTTTATTTATCCTTCACATTTTTGTTGGTAAGACGGTTGAATTTGCTTATCCCTTTTTGAGACTTGCAGTTATTTATCTTTCCCAAAAATAGGATTGTAAATCGACAATAGGTAAGTGCATAGTTCTAGTCGACATACGTGTTCCAATAAGACCGACGATCCTGAATGCAACCTAGTCGTATATGATTAATTGCCACATGATCTATTTGGTCCACGGTTATCCAGGAACTAGAGAACCCCATGTGGCGTAGCGCCTTACATTACGTCTGATGTTGGGGCTTCTCGAGCATAATCTATGTTCTGCCCAGTGATCCACAAGTCGTCCAATATTGTCGTTGTCCATTGATCTCAAATTGTATCTGCTACCTAGATGAACATAAGCACCAACCTTGAGCATTTATGTCACACATAAACAAGATTATATCGGACATTATTCTGTCCATAAGAGTAGTTATGCCGTAGTGGATACCATCCTTTCTGTCGGCTATTGTACTGTCGGTGGTAACATATGCGAAAAGTTTATGTTGTTAAATGTTTCTGGTGTTGATTTTAGTAGACGTCTTTAAGCGTGCCGCACATAGTCGGTTGTTTACATGGATCTTGCGTACATTGTACGTGACTGGAAATGTCTGCGGCACAATTTCCATGCAGTGACGAACATTAACTGTTGTAGCTTTCGCCACACACACATATAGGCAATACAATTTTACAATAATTGTTTGCGCGTGTGGTGTTAACAATTCTTTAAATCAAGTTTGCAAGCTTGAAGTAAACACCAATCGCATTGTATTTCACCAGTCCTCGAACAACATTAATAAACTACCGCCAGTCGCACGCACTTACGCGTTTCGACCTTCCATAATCATCATCATCTTTTAACTTGTTTTAACTGCACACTCGCGCGAGTTTTCTGAATTGTTCCTCGTAGATGTTTTCCTGAGTCATCAAGTCGTTCGTTCCCGGTGTTAGTCAGCTACAAGCACACGCATATCGTAAAGCGGTGATGTAATTTTGCTTTTTATAGTTTCAAGTATTCAATTAATTACTTAAATGTTGAATACAATGTTTCTATGCTGTCAAAACCAGAGCTTTTTCATTTGTCGCTATTTATATAAGATATTCAGTTCATAAATATGCTATTGCTCAGTTAGCATTTTTCCCGCTTATCTCAGAGCACAGTTCGCATATATTTTTAGCTAACGATTTATTGTCTGCGAAATATGAATGTCCTCACAAACATAATTTTTTAGTATTGCAATTTCTCCCATGGCAAAATGACGACCGGACAAATATGCGCGTTTATGCTGGCTCAAATTTTGCATCTAATGGCAGGCACAATTAGCTCGGCTTCTGAATGTAACTTTGTGACTACAGTAGGTGGAATTTTTTGGCTGTGCACGCTATCCCATGCCAAATAAAACTAATCAGTGCCATGCACTACATCGACGATGCTTCTGCCGCTGACAATGCACTATATTTGTTATATTCCCTTTGGAAATTTCGAGGCTTCATTTAAAAACATTTTGCGATTAAATTTTACATACATCCATGAAATATATTTCAACCGGTTTCTTTTATTTTACACAGTTTCTCCGCGGTTGCTAGTCACACACGGGCTCAGAAGGTCTGCGTCGGAAGTGTTAGTGGATTATTGCACTTTTTCGACTTCAGAGTTGGACGCTATCTTGTGAGTTTAACATGCTCAATAAGCTGCCATGTTTTAAAGTGCCATAAGCTGATTTACGGTTTAATGCATGGATTCATACATAAATGCATACATAAATTCATACATGCATTCATAGATGCATACACACGTGTATACATACATTAATACATACATGCAGGCATAAATTCATACATACACGAATGCATAAATAAATTTTTGCATACATTCATACATACATGCACACATACATACGTACATATATGCATGCGTTACTGCAAACGTTAATATATGCGTTCAGAAATGCCCGAACCTGTGTGTTCATTCAAACATACAGACAGTATCTAACTGTAATATATTGAATTGAATGATGCCATGTTTACCGCGAAATGTGATAACTGATATCGAGTGTATGGATTTACTGGAGTAACAGGTGTTCAGAAATTATTGTAATTCTCAATTTTGGTGAACTATAGCATAAATTGATATCCGTCAGGTTGGTACCATGTACCGACTCGGAAACCATAGTGTTAGTACCATGTACATTTTCGGTACAATAACATTGGTATCGGTTACTAACACTATAGCCATAGTGTTAATAATCTTTTACAGACTCGCTATATATATCATATAGTGTGAGTTGGCGTTGAAGTCGCATTGTCGTAGACTTTATATGATGTTAGCTTCACTATTGCAGGTTTACAAATTCGTCTAGGAGATTGTACCGTCCTATTATTCCACATTCTTCTACCAAATATATAGTGGTTAAAGGGCGTAATACCGGCTCCTATTGATGAGTCGCCATTAAGCACGAAACGAATGTGCATTAGGTTATACTTTCGTTCATGCTGCTCTTTTGGTTTATCCTTCTGGTCACAACTGAACTAATTTGTTACTAGGTTCGGGTAACACTAATATGCTGTTTTGCATATATATTAGCTCTCCGCAACAAACAGTATTTAACTGTTATACATACATGAATGCATACATGCCAGCATAAATACACAGGTGTATATACGTACATACAAATATAAATACATGCATGCACACACATAAATACATGCACTCGTGAATGCATATATACATTGGCCGTCTCTTGTTAAAGCACAATAAGAATAAGAATGTGATTCACGATTTATTGTTTATTGAACGAATTCTTGATTATGAATGGATTATTGACTTATAAAATATAAATAAAAATAAAACAGATTCCATAATGTGTGCTGATCACGGTTAAATATGACCACCTTCAACCATCTCGCACCATGAAAATTTAGTTCCTGATTATAAACAGTTAAAACAAACGAAAATGATCCAATTTATGAAAATGAAGACTGTTTTTAATTTAGCTTTACGAACATCATTAAACATGACTGTTAAACTGAAAATTCTATTCTGTATATACAAGAATAAAAATCTCCGTGCTACATCAACCACCTTCTCAAGTGACGTCATAAACGTCAGGTTTAAATAGAATGCCTGGGCAGAGTCTTGATCCAAATACTTCAGTTTGCTCTGATGTAGTTCTTGTCATGCCAATTTGCTCTTTAGGCTCTGACTGACTCGATGACTCTTGTCATGTTGATGTTCCTTTTCCTTGATTATTATCATTGATGTACTAGTCCGGAACTCAAATACACACTTCAATTTATAACCGGGAACTGGTTTATGATTTCCGTTATAATCAATCACAAAGAAAATTCTGATTGCGCTTAATAATCGGATAAACTTGATGAATATAATATGTATAATATACTATATATATCATATGATATGATATAGTATATAGAGCATAGATACGTTTGATATATATCAAAGACATGAGGACAATAATTGACTGCGCGGATGGTGGTAAGCAATTCTTTAAGTCAAGTGTTGCGAGCTTGAGGTCGAAACACCAATCCCAGTTGTATTTAACCAGTCGTCGAGACAACATAACGAATCTACCAGCAGAACCGTTCGACGCACTGACGCGTTTCGACCTACCATGGGATTGGTGTTTACTTCAAGCTCGCAAACTTGATTTAAAGAATTGTTACCACCATCCGCGCAATCAATTATTGTTAAATTGTATTACCTATATATGTATATGTGGCGAAAGCTGCAAACAGTTAATGTTCGTGACTGCATAGAAATTGGGCAGCCGACATTTCCAGTCAAGTTCAATGTATGCAAGACTGCTAGAGGTGAGAGCCGCATATCTAACGTTGATTTCCATATATATGTTAAATGCGGTTTCATCTTCGATAGTCAGTTTGCCGTCGTACTCTGATGATGATCATGGAAGGTCGAAACGCGTCAGTGCGTGGCGGCTGGCGGTAGTTTTGCTATGCTGTTCGACGACTGGTTAAATACAATGGGATTGGTGTTTACCTCAAGCTCGCAAACTTGATTTAAAAAAAGGTCTAGTATACTTTGGCTTCAATGTCAACTGAACAATGTCTTTTCTGATATAGAATTTGCTGTCATGTGTCTAAAGCCTGCGAAAAATATACTGGCGCATGGTGGTCTCTGTTTGGTTGTGATCGCAGACTAATTAGAACGTGCTGGAGATGTTGTGTTATTTCCGCCACTCGTGGTTCATCACTAAATTAAAAAGCGCTCATTTAATCTCCAGGAAGTTGAGTACTGCGACCAAATGTGACTTGTGCGACTGATGCTTGCCTGGCATCGGGAGACCTTGATCGCATACCGTTTAGTACTAATGGAGGTGCCGTAAGCCGATCTGATTGTTCGCGAACCGCACATAGCGCTGCCTTTAACTCGCGATGTACGCGTTCAACAAGAATGCTGTAGTTCTTCGCACGTCGACTCTAAGGAACTGTAAGCTATCTTGAAAGATGCGCGTCATGAAGTTTGCACCTTGGTCAGTGACAATTACGTTTTGTATCAGAAGTTTTGCCACCCAGTGTAGCAAGAACTAATGGGTAATGGACTCCGCATCTTGATCAGTTAGTCGTATTACTTCGAGCCATCTTGATTGCCGATCAATTAAGATCCTGCAATAACGGAAACAGCATGCTTCAGAGAGGGAGAGAGAGACTATGTCAACATAGATAAATCTAAAACGAGTGTTAAGCAGCTCGAAACGGCCAAAGTTTGAACGGGTATGTGGAAAGACATAGGAGAGTTGATGTGATCGGCGTTCTTTAGCCCATTCATTAATATCTGATCGAATGGTCGGCCAAACGTAACGTGGTTGTAAAAGCATTCTCTTGCCATACTCACCAGGATGACGTGGATGGTAGTATTCATCAAATACCAGGCGTCGATATTCTGATGGTAGCCAAATTTTACTAGCCACCTCTCCGGTATTATATACGATGACCTCCGCATCACCTAGCTTTAAATGAGTAAATCGGTCGGGGTTCCTTAGTCGCCACGATGTAATTTCTTTGTCTGCCTGTTGTTTCATCTGAATATCTTTCTTTCTAGATGAACAATCATCCATCACCTTTTTCTAATAACGACGCACTGTCATTCTTCACTTAGAAAGTTTATCACTGGAGATATCGCTTAAAGTGGAGGCAAGAGTCGTGCAGAGCTAGTAATTCGCTTTATGTTGCCGATTATTTTTCTGAGGCATTCTACATTCTGGAGTAGAATGCGATGGCCAACTTTCATCATCGACTTACTGTTGTAGTGTGGCGCCCGGGGCTAAATCGGATGCGTACGTTGACAGCGTCAAAGATACATTTTCCAGAGTAGCATGTCGTGTTGGATATCGCGGAAGCAGATCCTCTATGTGCGTCAATATTAACAGATCGTTTGCGTCCCGGCGCAGTCGCGAGTTAGATTTAGGCAATTTCGCTCCTTAGAGATGTCCTGTTGGTTGTGCTTGTGGTTGCGCCGTTATTGGAATAAAGGACGTGAAATAATCAAATATGCCAAGAAAGCCACGTGGTTCTTTTTTATTTTTAGGCGCGAGAAACTGTCTAATAGCCTCGAATTTCTCTTCCATGGTATTTGTAATGCCATATCTAATCGGGTACCATAGGAATTTCACTTGTTGTTGTGCCCATACGCATTTTCCATGTTTAACAAGAGATTAAGCAGATCAGTACGAGTGACGGTTTGTTTGATGTCAGTTAAATATTGTTCGAAATAATCTGAGGCTGTTATCACATCATCGACGTGAGAATAGGTGCGTGGAAATTTCCATAAAATTTCGTTCATGACTCTGAAATGTTTGATGCATTTCACAGACCAAATGGCATACGCTTATACTGAAAGGACACAAAGAGGATGATGATAGCTGCGATACTTTCTTCGTCGAGAGGAATCTAATGGTAAGCTGACTTAACATCAAGAACTGTAAACCATGTGCGTTTGACTATTTAATCAATAATAAGTTTTGCGTTTTTATCAATTAACAATCGTAACTTGTGACTTTGTTGAAGACACGATAATCACCGCATAATCTCCAATCACCAACGTGTTGCTGGGCTTGCCGGTAAATTGACGATGCCCATGGGCTGGAACTAGGACGACTAATACCGTCCTCCAGCATTTGATTATAAATGGCCTTGGCAGCCGGTAACTATTTGTGATCTGATTGTGGGTGAGTTGTTGGTTTTCTGGAACCTGGTCTGTGTACATTACTTTGCTGACAATGTGATAAAGGGCCGTGACACTGCATTCGGCTTGATGATGGCAGGGTATCGGACGGTCGTTACGGTTACTGACGGGGACGGTGCGGGCGATAAGATGGAAGGCCGGAACCCTTAATGCTATGATTCTTAATTATTTCTCTTAGGTTAAACTATATACCCGCTACTTGACTTTGAAAATTCTTGGATTACCTGGAGTGCGTCAAAATTACCTAATAAACAGGTTTATTACTAAACTTTGAAGCACCAGATGTTCAAGCGAAGGTTAAAAGCATAAAATTATTGACTAGTTCACCGACAAATAAAACTTTCAGTGTTTCTTTAATAAACGCTATAACTTTAAATGATCAACTGTAAATTGTCTCTAAAAAGTTTACAATGAATTAGATCTATTACTAAAGAAAAATGCCGATTTTAATTTTTTAAAAAGTTATTCGAGTAAATCGTTAAATGCAGTTTAAAATGTCTTCAAAATTACATGTAAAATATTTTTCTGGTTAACGATTTCAATCAAAGCCAAATTAAAGAGCGACATTGTATTTTATCCTAATAGCCTTTGTTATATGATTGAAGACACTTCTAGCCGTTATTCATAATTTCTTATGTACTTGCTTAGCAAATTTGATTTTTAGTCGAAATATATTTATTTGATCGAGTCTTAATAGCTCCACATATTCAAAACTTGGCTCAACAATATTTAGGTTTCACCTTAGCGATCGGCGATACCCAGAAAATGATACTGGCAATGGTATCTTTATCTCATTAAAAAATTCAATAGGATTAAACAAACATTGGTTGCGCGGGCGGTGATAACAATTATTATAATCAGGGTTGCGATCTTGATATAAGCACCTGACCCATTTATTACTTACATATGTCAGTATAAACTAAGAATTGTATAATGTAGAAAAGGCAATTCATCCAGTAGACCGGCTTCGTCCTTATTGGGAACTCATCATGTACTGACCAGAAATTGCCGCGGACAGGGCTCGAACCTGGGCACGTCTGCATCGAAATCTGGTGCTTTAACCACTGAGCCACCCTGCCGCACACTACACAATTTTCCTTTATATACTAACTAATGTCTTTTGGTTATCCTTTCCTTTATGAAGGGCCTTTATAACATCTCTTTAGCCCTAAAGTTCCAACTAACCATCCCATTTTGTTATTATATAGCTCATAAACAAAACCAAATTCTACATTAACAATTGAGCACAGAAAATCGTACTTTTTAACAGAACTTTTCTAATGAAGTCCCATACAGTGACGACTAAGAGAAAATGCTGAATAACCTTTTACATATATAAATTATAATTATGTTTTTGTAGAATGAAGTCTTTTTTATATTTTGGCGCCAATTTCTCCAGATAGTTCGTCATAAAGATTTGGCAAATTACCAGTCAGCAATGAAGACGTCCATTTGTTTTTTGTCACCTGTTCATTATTTCACTTGCGAAGTACCAACATATTGTGTCCTTACCGGTAACTCATTCTAAAATTTCAAACATAACCACCCCAGTATGAAAGTGCCTTTTGTTTACATAAACTTCTTTATGAGAAAGCGCTCACTCGAATTATTCTACGAGTAGATAGTTGCTTATGTATATAAGTTCTTTTGTACAAGCAATGTTCTTCGTCATTTTAGCATGTTTCGGGTCACAAAAATGCCATTTCGGCAGTGCGCTTCCGAGAGGATGGTCGTCATGTTGCTACATTTTCTGCTGCAGAAAATACTCTTCGGATATGGCAGGTACGTTGAATGGAAATTCTTAATCGTTTCTATTACTTCGTTTTTACAGCGAATTTTCTTGCGCAATGTTTTTTTACTTTATATTAATAGTCTTTCAAAAAAAGGTGCAATAAGATTGTTCTCTTAATTCGCATTTTTATATTCTGTTCGAGCACGTATATATCTTGCTCATGTGGCTGCGATGAGGATTTTACAATTGACGGCTTATGCAATACGCAGTTCCTAATCAAATATGGTTTTAAAAGCCGCCTTGTCTTGACCGATATTTTTTGTGAGAACTGTGATTGGTAAATGTCCTCATTTTCACAAACATTTCCGAATAAGCACAAATGGAAACGAGGGCCACAACTCTGCAAATGTTTAAAATAAATATCTCACTTAAAACGATGCAAAACCACGCGTATTTATGAAATCAGGAAATAAAAGTTATCTTCAGGTTGCAGAAGATGTTGGTTGCAAAGTTATCTCCCGGCAGTTAAAGAGGCAACAAAAATTCTGCTTTTGACAATTCACCTTCTTCTTTATTTTTTGTTTATTCAGGAGAATAACCATATTTAGATTAAATTGACTTAATTGGTTTTTATTATATCTTTTAACCTAAGTTCTATTTAGATATTTATCTTTAACTTTTGGCCAAACTTGTTTCTTCCCGCTGAGTTTTTAAACAGTCTTTCAAATACTTCCTTTATCTGACTTTCGACCTACCAACACTGTTTCTGTTGTGATACCGGTTGTTTAAATTGTTAGTGTTGGTAAATCTGGAAATGGATAAATAAATTTGATCCAAAATTCAATTTATTCCGGATTCCAAGGGAGCAAGAATACGTATCAAGAAATGAAATTAGAAAAACCAACGAGACATTTGCCAATTAAATACTTTAACTGGCTTTAGTGCAAAAGGCAAATATATTTTTTCTGCATACATTGATCAAGAAGAATTAAACACGCGCAAGACCGTTACTAAAAATTATTAAAACAATTAGTTAAATTAAGGTTGTGAGCTGGAAGTAAACACCAACCCCATTGTATTTAACCAGTCGTCGAACAACATAACAAAACTACCGCCAGTCGCAACGCACTGATGCGTTTCGACCTTCCTTGATCATCATCAGAGTACGACGGCAAACTGACTAGCGAGGATCAAACCGCATTGCATAAAGCAAAATAAAATGTGCCGTCGTACTCTGATGATGATCATAGAAGGTCGAAACGCGTCAGTGCGTGCGTGGTTTTGCTATGTTGATCGACGACTGGGTAAATACAATGGGATTGGTGTTTACTTCAAGCTCGCAAACGTGATTTAAAGAATTGCTACCACCAACAGCGCAATCAATTATGTTTTAATTGATTATAACAGTTGTTGTTATTTAACAATAATTGATTGCGCGGGTGGAGGTAACGATTCTTTAAATAAAGTTTGCGAGCTTGAAGTAATCACTGATCCCATTGTATTTAACCAGTCGCCGAACAACTGGTGGCTGGCAGTAGTTTTGTTATGTTGTTCGACGAATGGTTAAATACAATGGCATCGGTGTTTACTTCAAGCTCACAAACTTGATTAAAAGATTTGTTGTTATTATTTGCCACTTTCATGAGCTGAGTGCTATGAACGTATCAGAGGCCGTTCGGCGTCACTACCTCCTTGGAATCGAGTTATAATTCTCGCCAGCATATGCGCAGTAGATTCTCTATCGCCTCCGTATCACTAGAGTAGCCCGGCACGAAAAGATTGAATATTCAATTATTTAGCACAGGCTCTACTGCACCCTCACGATCTACGCCTCTTTTTGTGTTTCATATCAATTTCGTCGTTTTTTCTTAGGCATAATTTCCCCATTTATAAAATTTTTAACGAACATATAAACACGCGAATATGCATCTTCAATACAATGCAGTTATCCAACACCGGGCTTTTCGGCATGGGCACAAATCAGGTGAAGCAGATCTCCTGCCATACTGTTGAGCCTCCTCTGCGTGACGCCTGTTCTACAGGCCTCACTCGCTGTTGCAGCTCAGGTGACTACGTGGACGAATGCAACAGTGTAGATTTGAATTGGTTTGACCATCACAAGGTGGTGATTTCCAATGTTTTCAACGGAGAAACGCGCAATATTGCTGTTTAGTTTGTTGCTGCATTACTGATTGAATCAAACTATTCATTAAATTACGCGGGCGTTGGTGATTATCAGGCTGGTATTTAGTAATTTTACAATCAACTAGTTTATTTCCTTCCTTTTCCCTTGCTTATTTATCATTTTTTGTAAAACTCATGCATATATCCACTGTCTAATCTAATACAATATTAAAGCAATAACTCGAATCCAACGGAGAAGATCGCTGAGTTCAATAAAATATATAATTTGATGGATGTTTATATCAAAATCGAAACCTTGATTTAAACAATTCACCTTGAAGACTGGACTTGGTTCTGACTGGAGTAGACGGTAGGTTCCATAGTTTTGTTCAAAATTTTCTAAAGACTGTTGGATATAGAACTGTTAATTCCGACATTCCATCTAGGCAGTGGAATACACTTTTAAGTTGCATTAGTGATCTTCATATATATATATATATATATATATATATATATATATATATATATATATATATATATATATATATATATATATATATATATATATATATATATACCAATAGTCAGACAGCAAATTTCTGTGATTTTGGATTTAATATTTTTTTACTGATAATCATGATGTCAATTGCATGGAATTCTTTCGTCATTTGATCACCAGAAAAAGTTTAATTATACGCAAGTTCTCTTTGACAGTTAGCTATAACCAAATTTTCTAATCAGTAATGTTGCATAAATATTCGAATGGTGACAATAGGAATCTGTATAAAATATGTATGATTGCAATAAAACGGATAATGATGTATATGTGTGTGTGATAAGAAGTGTGCAGAACGGAGCATTATTTTTAGCAGTTAATTGACGAATGTTTACGCAGAAAGTAGTGTACACCGGATGTAAGAAATACTAATTCGCAGTAAAATATGCACTGGTTTACTGTCCTAATTAATGCTTCATCATGCTCTCTCTCTCTCCCGCGTACACCCAAACACATGCATCTACGTAAAAGCGTGATATCGATTCTATAGTTTCTTACACTCTATATTGACTTCTATTTTTGAATCTAGATTCTTCTTGTTCACATTAATGTTTATAAACTCTACTTGTGCCGAAATCTTTGTTGATGATCAAATTAATAACAAAAATAGAAATATTTTAGCAGTTTGAATGTTAAAAGTTTTTAAATAATAGTAACTTTTACGTGGGCAGAAGAAAGAAATTTGCTAAATCCAGAAAATATTTCTCATTTTTCTCTACTTATGGTAAT
This sequence comes from Eudiplozoon nipponicum, assembly GCA_029291075.1. Lineage (NCBI taxonomy): Eukaryota > Metazoa > Platyhelminthes > Monogenea > Mazocraeidea > Diplozoidae > Eudiplozoon > Eudiplozoon nipponicum. The sequence continues at coordinate 36,134 of JAQBSW010005281.1, forward strand.
TTGTTTCAAACAAGAAACTCAGCAGAAAAAATAGAAAAGGGAGAGTAGATTGAAGGAAACAAGCACACAATTAAATTTGTGCGTTTCTGTTCGAAGATATTTTTCTATAGAGATAAGTTCTAGGGCGATAACGAATTTTCGTTGGAGGACGCTGGCCAATTGAGAAAAAAATTAGTCCATGAACGCTTAAATTACCATTCGTTCTGTTTTCAATCCACAAGAATGCACTTCAAGTGAATAATTAAGACTGGAAATGCACACAAATAATCCTGGGAATTACCCACAAATTATGCGATCGGTCAATTTCGCATATTCATCGTGTTTCGCTTCTTTTACTATTTGCTTAAAATATTGGGGAATTTTTGAATACTTTTTTTCAATGAAAGAAACAATAAATTTTAATCAGGATATATATATATATATATATATATATATATATATATATATATATATATATATATATATATATATGCTTTAAAAATATTCAACTTTGTTTTTTGTTTGCGATATTTTCAAATAAGCCTTAAATTTTAAAACATTATAGCGAGTTATCCTTGTGCTTTCACGACATTCTAAACAAAAATTTATGCTTAGATAGCAACGTTTGATCCGTCAACTGATTGGACATCAGCAACAATTTAACCGGAATGTTTCATGACCACAATGCACAAGAACAGTCGAATAATATCCCACAAAGAAATGCTAAATATGTGACGTTTATAAATAAATATAGAAAACCAAACGACTATGAAAGGTTTAAAGAGATGCCAGTCATCTCCAAAACGGAATTTTCACTTTGTTGATCTGGTTTACATAGCCAGGAAAACATGCGATTGATTTTCAGTATAGCTGCAATCTAAACCAGACAATTACGAGAATTGATCTCTAATGTTTTCACCAACATAAACGAATTATTTTCTAACTAAATATCCAAAAAAGCGCTAGATCAACAACGAATATTTATTCATCGCAGTCTAAATTTAGGCTCCAAATCATACACCTTTCAAAAAGTCTACACATTATAATGCAAGTATTTTTGTTATTTGTCTTCTTATTTCGTTACATTTCGCTTTAATATATGCAATTCTGCATGTATATTTCAATGAGTATTTTTCCCCCTAACAATCAATATGCCGTAGCCTGATTATTTGGCAGACTCAGCCAAGTAAATTAATGCCACGATTTTGTAATTCTTGAGGCGTGTATACTGTTGCTTTCAAAAGAATGCATTCTGGTTTTGTAATGATCCAGTTTTTCTGCGTAAATGACTGATTGAATTGATTCTTTTCTGGTCGGATCTCTTATCATTCCTTATGATTTTTGCTTTTTTAAAATATTTACTCGAGTTCTATGAAGTTTATATGTGATTTAGAACAGCAATTTATTTTCCAGCTTGTTTCTTTATTACTGTATTTATTTTAACCTTTTAGAATTATATGTATAAAAATAGATTCTATAGCGAAATTTTTCAAACGTTGATCGAATACTTTTCAGTGTGATTTTAAAGTAAACTAGACACACACATTGACATATGGAACTAGAGGGATGGATGCCAGCAGGTTTACATGGATAACTATTGATTAATAAACAGAATTTTCTCCAGTATCTACATCAACATATTCGAGAAAAACATTTTTTGTGGATGTCATGAGGTTATTTTGATGAGCAATGAATTGCTGCAAAAATATCCTGTATTGTTTTTGACTTTGCTTTATCCAACTATAGTTGTCCGTAAGTAGAAAGAAAACAAAGAAAAGAAAGAAATCAGTTTCTTTTTTAATATCTTTTTATTTTATTAAACGAAAAATTTCCAAATGAACAAACACATGAACATTTGTTGAGATTGTATTTTATATAGAAATGTGTGTGGTTCGTGGTTCTCGATTGAGCGAAAAACTTTTAGGGGATGCAGATATATTATTTTGTTTCTCGCTGCAGGAGATGGTTATTAATCTTGTATGAGCTTGTTTGTTTAGGCTCAGTATATCGTCTGTTTTGTGAATGTTTACACTTACCTATTGCACAGTTACTTTTAATAATTTGTGCTCTGCATTACACGAATGTGCGTATTTGGTGACATTTAAATTGTTTCTGGATTTTGCGAAGCCCGTAATCTCGCTTTTCTTTGTGACAAATCTCTATATGCGTCAGTATGTACATCAGTTCAATAAAACCGCTTAAAACGGCCCCAAAAATCTATCAACAGAGAACTGGCACTATCCGATAAATCATCAAGTAGTGATCAGAAAATTGAAACATAAGCACAAATAAGTTTTCCAGTCTACACAAATAGTGTTCAGAACAAGTCCTAAGTGTTTGTGTGTCAAACACCAAGAACTCGTATTTGCTAAGTTGTGCGCCTGGCTACATACAATAGATTTGGTTTTTGTATGATGCACGCAGACTTGATTTAATGAATGCAAAAAACCCTTGCTGAAAGTTAAAAAATTCCATCGGCACAATATAGTATTTGACTGGAGCGCGAATTATCAGAAGCATTTTGCACATTTAGCAAGTACGCCTTATTTCCAAAGATGTGACCCAATGTCTCCTTAGCAATAACATAAACAGCAATGAATTAAGAGAGACAGATCAACAGGTGGCAAAACAATGTGCCACGAAGAGAAGCAGGTCATAAACAAAAGCAGTACGAAATTTGCCAAAACGCACTCGCGGGAAACTCAAAATAAAAATAAGCAAATAAATAAAATCATCTGTGCGAGATAGAAAATTGCACATTTTCCGCAAACAGAAGGTTTGCTGGGCCCAGATGGGCAATCCGTTAGTACAAAATAATTAGCGAATGCTACTCTCTCCAAAATCCAAGCCACACACACATTAAATATAAACTGAAATCTCATAAAACTTTCATTTATTCGGAAAGCCACGTATACTCGATGTGTAGTTTAAGTTTTCGTATCGTTAAGTTTAGGCGAAATTTATCAATTAGAAAAATAACACACATTCATAAATAATTTTTTTCCATTTTTCCATGGCTGCTTCCTTTCTACTTAAGTATTACCTTTATATATATATATATATATATATATATATATATATATATATATGTGATGTGTGTGTGTGTGTGAGAGAGAGAGATATAAATGAAATTGATTATAAATAGACGGTATTGCACATGACAGTCAAAGCAACTGAACAACTAGATCGGTTTCGTCCTTAGTGGGAACTCGTCAGTACTAGATCGAAATGCTGCTGTCAACGTATTTAGTCCAATCACGTAACTCGTTCTCTGCGCTGAAAAATACAAGAAGAGTAACACCGATCCTTGGTAGGAATTACATTTATGCCATATGCTATATTTCGCTTTTTATCGACACACACACACACACACACATATATATATATATATATATATATATATATATGTATATATATATATAGCGTTTAGTTTGTTTAATTGTGTATTTAAAAGGAAGCTATGCTCTGTGCTGTATTTGCCGATAGGTGTATTAGAAGATCGGTGTGGGGGTAGTTCTTACGTAAATATAATTAGCAATTTCACCTGAAACTACATTTGTGACATGAGTCGAAACTCAACATTCGCCATTTTTTTAACGTACTATCAGTATTTTTATATTTCTGCAGTATTCATCTGGGAATATAATGCGATTATGCAGTTTAATTAAATTGGCATTATTGCTTTGTGCTATTGGACACTGTCTGTTTGTCTTAGTACTTAGTTAAACAGTATTCAAAATGAAAGCTTGACCTGTCAACGCATAATTAGGAAGAATGCGATTTTTTTCACTTGTAGATTTTCGCAAAAATGCCACCATGTGAATGTTATTGAGCAGTTTAACTAACAACAGCCTATTGCACATATTCGGTACACCAATTTCTTCGCACACTAACACACAACATATATTTAATACACGACACTCGATAATAACTTGTATCTTTCGAAAAATGTAATAAAGCATTATTGAAGAACAGAACAATTAAAGAAAATTTCTAGATAAAAATAAAAAAAAATTTTCTGTTAATTTTTGTCAAATGATTATTTTTCATCTACTTTCTTTTCAGTTGATTCGCATAATATTTTAGTCGTATAAGACAAATACCTTGAATTTTACTCTAATAAATTTTGCATTATTAGTACAGAAATGTTTTTTCCCAAATTTTGTAAGCAGCACGGGCAGTTATTAAATAATAATCGTCATCTTTTTACAAAGCGTGGATTTTTCTCAGTCGGCTGCTAATTTTGACTGAAATTGACGTAAATATGTTTCAACGTAATTTGTTTATAAATTGATTCCAGTTAAAATAAACCTATAATATACTATTATTTAAATAAAGCTTGCAAGTTTTATAAAAAATATCTATCCTATTGTATATAATCTATCGTACAACATATCCTGACGCGCTGCGACCTTGTAAGATCATCATTGAAGCATCATGGCAAACTGTCTAGCGAGGATCAAACAGCAATGCATGCATAAGAAAAGCGAAATTAAACGTTTTTTCATCACCTCTAGCAGTTGCAGATTTTTGTCATGCTCAGATAAAGATCACGGAAGACCGAATCGTGTCAATACGCGTGACTGACGCTAGTTATGCTATTTTTGCGACTGGTTATATACAGTAGAATTGGTATTTTCATCAAGCTCGCAAACTTGATTTAAATCATTTTTATGACCGCATACACAATTTATTAATTAAATATAGAAAGAATGAAATAGCTGTGATATGGAGTAACATTTATCATAATTATTTCTTGTGAAAATGAATAAACAAAACAACGATAACCTCTGTATCATCTTCCTTTAAGAGTAAACCAAATTATTATTTCAATAAAATTATCTTCATTAAACGAAACGGTAAACTACTACTAGCGGAATGTAGTGATGTATTTCAACTTTCTTCGCTCATTATCAGAGTACGACGGGTACTGACTAACGGATATATATATATATATATATATATATATATATATATATATATATATATATATGTTTATCATCAACCGATTCATTATGCAGTATGCAACGCTGAGTGTTGGAGAAGTTGTTAATCTCTGGACTTTTTATATTATGAACAAAGAAAATATCTAGTTGCAAAAGTAGATATATATATATATATATATATATATATATATATATATATATATATATATATATATATATATATATATATATAACTCAGCACAATAGATCCCTGGCGCGGACGCAAATCTAACAGATCCTTTAACTAGAATTTTGTCAGCAATTCGATCAAGCTTTGCATAGTCTGAAGACTACTTGCTGTTGTTACATCACCACGTCTTAATGATCCCGAGAAATCATTATATTAAAGATATTGTATATAAACGTATATAGAACATATAACAGTCGATACTGTTTCTGGCGGAGAACTAATATGTATGCATAAGTGTATTAATTGATGCAAACCTAGTAACAAATTAACTCTAATATGACCAGAAGTATAAACCAAAGACAGCATTCGTTTCGTGCTTAATGGTGACTCATCAGTAGGAGCCGGTATTACGCCCTTTACCCACTATATATTTTGGTGAGGAATGTAGGAGATTGTTCCGTCCTATTTTCATAGGAGATTGCACCGTTCCATTTTCCAACATACCTCACCCAAATATATAGTGGGCAAGGGGCGTAATATCGGCTCCTACTGATGAGTCTCCAGTAAGCACGAAACGAATGTGCAGGGGATTATACTTTCCGTTCTGGTCATATTAGAACTAATTTGTTACTAGTTGTGCAACATATAATACACAATTGTATATTGAACATGTTAACTAGCTATTATTAATCAAAGGTACTTATTGGTAACATGGCCAAATGAAACAGATGAACAAAAATGACTTCATTGATCAGGACACAGAAAAAATGCATGCTCTATATGAAACGGCAAGTTCATGAGAAATTGAGACTGTGACTTGTCCAATACTGTAGGTGAAGCCAAATTATGCGTGTATTGAAAAGTACGCTAAATATATTATTCTGGTGTAATGCTATCAGTTATTATTAGTAGTACTAATTAGTATATATATATATAGAATCAAATCGCCTTTACAATATAATTCATCATAATTGTACCAGACGGAAATTCTTTCTTCTCATTACAGATCGAGGAGACATGGAGGTGGGAGAAGTTGGAACTTTAGCTGGAATGCGACCTCCACGTAGATCCTTCTGTATGAAAGAATAACGAAAGTTTACATATATATGCAATGCAAATTGTATGCAATAAATATTTTCATTTGCGAAGGGGATATATTAAATATCGTAACCGAATGCTTTTGAATTTTAATTTCGGCCGCAGCAATTCTAGCTGCTACGCATGAGTGCCCAATAAGCTATATTATGCTGTTAAGTATACACACACTACTAATATACAATACTTAAGATACAGTATAACTGAAACACTACTAGGATCAGAAGGATATTCAAAAGACTACATTAACTTGGGTCACATCTTGAAAAATGACTATCTGAACCTCTTATATGAGGTGTTGCTATTACTAATGCTACACTGTAGATGCGTAAAGGAGATTGGAGATTTCATTTCTTCCACACAACTCTCTCAATTTCATAAGTGCTTATTATTACTGAAAGTTTACAAGTAAGCACGAAACATATGTACGTATTGGATTAAATCATTTTTCCTTTTTCACTTTTGCATAATCTTCTATTTCTATATGATTTAAATTGTTACAAAGCAAATTTTGATAAAAATTGCATCGATATTCGTAAGTCCTGTCCAATTAGATACACATGTTTACATTAAGTAAATGCAGTCTGAACTAACAAGAGTCACTCTCTAGTTGCATTACGATTTAAATTAGCCAGGAATGGCAGTTCATAAGCAGATCGTTCATCTTCACCGAGGAGCTGCAGAATGTTGTCATAGATAGGACAGTCACCAGAATAATTGTTATGCTCTCGACTTCTGATTTCAGCAATATAGCCGTTTGGCAGTCCACTTTGTACAGCACCTCGTAGAATTATATCCAAATAGTATGGCGAAGGAAGATCTTGGACGGCATCCACCATATGATAAGTTCGACAACTGACAGTCTAAAATAAAAGTTCATAGTTGTTAAAACACATATAATCGAATAAAGACAGGCAGTATTTACTTTTCAAGGCAACTGTTATACGGCATTAATTTTTTTTAGAAAGATATTTAAATAAATCATGTGTCATTGAGGCGAATCCCTGCGATAACATAAATTGACCATGCTGAACGACAGTTCAGATTTGCTTTAATGTGTTAGAGGTCGTATATTCTTTGTTGCGATGAACTAACATGTATACTATTGTGTATGAGGTACTGCGTATCTAGTAACAAATTAGTCAAAATAGGACCAGGAGGATATACTAAAGTCAGCATGAACGAAAAGTATAATCTCATTTACACACGTGTTTCGTCATTATGTTTAACTCATCAGTGTGAGCCAGTATAACGCCCTATTCCCACTATATATGTGGTCAAGAAATGAGTGACAGTTTGACGGTACAATTACTTATAAGAATGATAATCAAGCATTAATATATTTAACTTCTTATATATTGTTCGACAATGCGACTTCAGAAAAAACTCACTATAAAGAACAAATACAGAATCTGTAAAGGGTACCAACAATATGATTTCCGAGTCGGTACATGGTCCCAAAACCGCGGATTTCAAGAGGTGCTAAATTTCATCGAAATTGAGAATTAAAACTATTTCTGAACACCTGTTACTCCAGAAAATCCATACACTCTGGCCTTGATCGATATCAGTTATCATATTTCGCGGTAAGCATGACATCATTCAATTAAATATATAATAGTTATATATTGTTTGTTGCGGAGATTCAATATATATATATATAAAATTGTGTATTGTGCACTAACCAACTAATTTGGATTAAATAGGACATTAGAGGATAAACAAAGACAGTATGAACGAAAAGTATAACCTCATGTGCACATTCGTTTCGTGTTTATCGGCGACTCATCAGTAGGGGCCGGTACTATGCCCTATATCCGCTATATATTTTCTCAAGCAATGTAGGGCATGTGAAAGATACAATCTTACATTTCGATCATACCCACAGACATCAACAATGCCTCACTGCCAAATATTCTAGAAATTCATGATTACGCGTGAACAACTAAAGGGATTCTAGATCAACTATGCCTAGTATGAGTAGAATAAAATAATTTCTTATGAAATATCGAAGATACACATCAAATAACATAGTCGACTTACCGCACACGAATTGCCGTTCGCATTTCTTTAAATCAACTTTGCGAGCTTGATATAAACACCAATTGAATTGTATCTAACCAGTCACATAGATAGCACCATAAAGCGCAGGAAGTATTTTCCAGAATAGCAGCCATCATATGGATTGGTACTGCCTAAAAATAATAATTTTCTTGCAAACGAGCAAGCGTAATTACATGGTCGTTACAATACGAAAAAGGTATTCACGTCCATTATCCTCAATTGTAGTCAATTTGTCGTCGTGCTTTTGTGATGATTATGGATCGTCGAAACGTGTTTGTACGGCAGTTTTGCCACTTTGGGCGTCTGATTAGATATACTGTGATTAGATTTCACCTCAAGCACGCAAGCTTGATTATTTCGAAAATTATTATCACCACCCGCGCAGTCAATGGTTGTTTAGAGTACCGATGGGTTTCTTTCGTGGTTATTTGCTTTGCCTTATCAGTTTCGCAAAGATCCGATTGATCCACATTTCCAAGCACGCGTCGAGTTAGTCTTCGTAGCGGACTGAACATCTTTCATACTAACCACAGGAAAGAGGCTCGATCTAATCTTCGCTGAGGAATAAGCAAATTGAGCCTGTCATGTCAAAACGGTTGGATTATTTATCATCAATGCATCTCAATGATTGTTTAATTGTATAACAGTTTTGCTAGTTTGAGCCACTGATTATGTGAAATGTGACTTATATATATATATTGTTAATTTGCCAAAGTTATAAATTCTTACAATATTATGGCAAGAGTTGAAGCCACAAAGGGCTCAAATTACTTGATTTTTGTGACATAACAATATATGTTTCGTCATATTGCAACACTGGTTCTAACCAGAAAAGCACGCGGCATGTTACACTTTAAATGCGTGTATTACTCGATAACCCTTCAAAGTGATCTTAGGTCGAAAGGTTTCACATACATATAATGCGATATGATAGATTGCTTAACGGATATTTAGTTACCTATAATAATATTCAGCTCGAAAACACCAACTTATTCACTAATGTCTAAATTCTATCAATGTTTTTTCTTAAATGATGATATATACTACGAATTATTTATCACTTCAATAAAAATGTGATGAACACAACATGAGTTCATCAGATCGAACTACCACGAAGTTGATGGAAGCGCTTCCCTTTCACAACTATTTTCATCCTTATCGTTAAATACTTTGCTAGTCACAATTCCATTCAACTCTACATATCCTACTTTTGACTTGTACCCTATCATTTCAATATTGGGCCTGTTAGCATTTGTTGCCAAATAATTTTTTTTAAATTACTATTATGGATGGTTATTGTATTTTATCAGAAAATTACAGTCTCGTGCTTCTCGATAATACGTGGTTTAAATTTGAACACTCCATCGAAATGAACAATGAAAATTAATAGTTTTCTTAATCTGAATCATAGCTCCGGTTGATTATTATACTAATGAGCTGTTTAAAATTGTGCCAAATAATGAGGTTACTCGTGTATCGTACTTAAGTACTTCCTGAAATATGGCACCTTATTAATGCTATGGAGCAGTTTTTTCAAGGTTTTGGCATTAGTTAATATGAATATCAATAAAATATTGCATTATAAATATTAGCCATGCAAAGAACGGTGAGAACTCGAAAACGTCGCAACGAGATGATGCGAAATATGTCAAATTAAACAGCCATAAACAGCTTCAGGTGATGTCATCCAAGATCAGAAAAATATGTAAAATGACGAGGGTGATAAATTGATGTGAAGTTTTCCTAATGTTTATTCGAGATATTTGTGATAATTGTTTTTCAGAATAGGATCAATTTTTATAATTTAGTATAGAATTACTCTCATTAAAACGTCGCCACACTCACTTCCGAAATATTGACGGTGCAATCTAACAAAAGTGAAATCGTCAGGAGAAGCAAACGATTTACGCGTGGATTGTTCGATACTCATTCACAGGTATCTTTGCTAACAGACCGCTCACCACACTAAGTATAGAAAAAGTGGCAAATTTCGTATAAGCGGCCTTTTTTCTTCTTATGAAAGGCGAATCTCATAAAAATGACTAAAATTTCGCTATATCATCGTAAGTCGTGCGTGCGAAAAGCAAAAGCAGTGGCATTAAAATGAAGCATACAAACAATTTGAAGACAATCCATTATCCTGATCACGAAACTTCCCGACCAAAATGAGAAACCGACCCCTCAGACACAAAAGTAGTGCATAAAATCGAACTCAAAGATTGTAACTTAGTTTACACGAGTAAAACCTTGAACCCAATTAAGAGATGAAGAAAGGAACATATTACTGCAAGAAAATATGGACAGGTTAATACAACTGATTATGATAGTCCTTCATTGTAGACTGGACATACAGTTAGCTCGGATTGTTCTCGACGCATATCGATATGCAGTTATGGGAGATTAACCAGTTTTATTAGTAGGTCCATTCAAATTAAGTCAAGAAATGCTATAATGAATGAATCAGCGGTGGAAATAGCGCTGGGTTTCATCTGGAAAACACCATTAACTAAATGTTGAGTTTTGTTGCACAGTGCTGTCCTTTTTGTTGTGGGTTTGACCGCATTTTTCTTGTGCGGAACAATTGATAGCACTCGTAGGTCGGTAAAATCTTGAATCCTGTAAATTTTCAGGTGCGCCGATTATTGGCCTTGAATGATGGGTTCTCACTTGTCCATTCATCTTGAAGCCCTCCATCAGCTGCTTGTCTGAAAATGACGTTGGAACAAGATTTTCGACTCCATTTTTTCGTAACTTTCGGGACCTAATTTCCAGTCCCATCTTCAAGGTTCAAACGATACGCACAGGGAAAAACAACTTTTGGCAAATGTAATATCCTCATTCAAAACAGATCTATTCATAGTTATTTTAATTTCTACAGTATTTTTTTTATTTTCTGCCCTAATATCCGGTCTTCATGCCTAATCTCTAATACTCAAATGTCATCCCTCTGCGCAAACAACAACCTATATAAACATATGTGTACTCCACTAAAGTGACATTGATAGAATAACTATAAGCAAACCTTATGGATTGACATACACGCCTAAAGGTAGGAAGCGATAATTTCCCGAATTGTATTCGTAAACGAGCTAAAGTCATAGATTATAGATGTTGGATTAAAATGAGTTGATATGTGGATCTAGAAATTTACTACTTGTTGACCAATATTAAGTTATTTACAGTACAATATTTCACAATTTCCTCTTTTATTTCTAGTTACATTATTGTATTCATTAATTTAGATCGACTATTAAGTGTAATACTAATCAATGAGCTTTTTACGTTAATTATCGCCTTTTTATACAATATCAATAAGATCTCACTTTCATAAGACAAGTTTATTAATTCCCTTGCCTGATCTTCGTCTATCTTAGCTGCATAATATAACTATGTTTATTGTTTTCAATAACTTTGTTATCACTTAAAATGTCATGAATTTTACCACTGGTTTACTTTTGTTACTTTGTTGCTTCCTGTACTAATGATGTTACAGTTAGGTATATTATACATGATAAGAATACAAAAATAAGTCTGATTATTGCAATGGAGAATTGATATCAAATGAGTATAGTTTGACTTAGATGAACTTACATGTGCATTTGGTTAAACTTAACTTAATACTTCACAGCTATAACACGCGTACACATACAATGCATGCTTAACTGTTGAAATGTCAGTAGGCGTTATGGGGTGAACCAGTCATAGGTAAAAATAAATCTGCTTAAACGCAATCGTTCATTTGTTTTCTTACCTGTCGATATATTGTGTGATAGACAGTGATCATGTTGTCGTGCAAAACATGTCTTCTTTTAAAAGCACATCTTGATCGAATATCTAGTTACACCCCTGCCTATTTTAAGCAAATCTTAAAAACTGAAGAAATGAGGCAACCATAAATAAAGGAAGGGAATTATAAAATTTTGTAAAGTTCACTTAATATAAGCATGTAAATACCTGTCCAGTTTCGTCGTGTAGACGAATCGAGACGTTTAATGGTTCATACAAAGTTGGAACGCCTTCTTGTTTATCAAGACACTGTATGTCCTCTGTAGAAATTGTCCATACAGCTCCATAAACGCGAGAACCTTAAATAAATTAAAGGAATTATTAGAATGTAAAAACAGGAATATTTTACTAAACAATCTGCGATACCATTAAGCAATAATTGATTGCGCGGGTGGTTGTAACAATTTTTTAAATCAAGTTTGAGAGCTTGAAGTACACACTATTTCCATTGTATTTAACCAGTCGTCAAGCAACATAACTGGCGGTAGTTTTGTTATTTTTTTCGACGACTGGTTAAATACAATGTGATTGATGTTTACTTCAAGCTCGCAAACTTGATTTAAAGAATCTGCAATACTATCATAATCATCTAAGATTGGATAACATAAACAATTTCATTAAGTATTCCAAGCTAACGACTTCGAATTGGAAGACGTTTTGCCGAATCTCATAACTTTGTATATAAAACTAATAATGCCGTTTGGTTAGAGTCGCTATTAACTGAACCACCGAAGGCATGATTCATTATCGAATTTTACGAGCTAACCAAAAGATTGGCTTTTTATCCGACCGATTTTTCACCCATCATCACCGTGGTATCTAGTAAATGAACGCAATTTGAGTTCATGGGTGCTTACACATTCTACTCGCCAGACAACTAAGGCAACCACAGCCGCTAGATCAGATCGCAGAAATAGTAGATCAGAAATCTTGAGTTTATTTGATCGCGCAGCAAAGTATTTTCACTAAACATGGGCGGCATGGATTTGTAACCAGTGGAAGAAACTAGCGACAAACAGAATCCTGTAGAGATGTCTGTCTTATCTGAAACCCAGTGTGCAAAACACCATCTTTTCAGTTTATGCTATTATGTATGTAATCATGTTTTTAAAATGTGGCTTATAGATTCAAATTGTCAGCAATACTCACCCTTCTTGCAAAAAACAAACTGTTAGGGTAAAAGGATCATTAGGCTTAGAAGGTATTTAAGTTTTAAGAGAAATATATACAATAAGCCAGCATTCTAACAACTACGAAATCTTGGCTAGCACATTTCCGTTGACGATGTGAGCCTTCAGCCTGTGATGACGTTTTAATGTTTACGTCAGCAAATACAACTTTGCAAAGGGTCGTTCGACCTTTGCCAACTTCCTCCTTACGTGCAATTATATTATTGAGGTAAACCGAAACAACGGTAATGCAATTATCGGTTTTATTGTTAGCAAGCTCATGACTAACGCACAACTTACTATGAAGCTTCAGTTTTCCTTGACGAGGCCCAAAAACGACAAAACCGGCCTACTAGATTAATTATCTTTGCCTACTTAATGCTATGTTTATATTATCAAAATCCTGTTACTAGAATAAATATATTTAAGTTCCGCAAGACGCATGAGGTCTTTTGCACAAGAGATTGTGGGTGGTCCTGAGATGTTAAATCGATTCCACCTTACTGAAAGGCTAACAACATAACATAAATTGGTATATGAATTAAAGTTGCCTGTAGTTTTTTCGTATTGGAGGCGCATTGAAGAGTCCCAGACTCGGAAGTAAATGTAATAGAGTTCAAATTCAATCCATGGAAAATTCTGAAGAGTACTGGACGAGTTCACACTGCGGATGAAACCGGTCTACTGTATGAATTTCCCGTGCTACCTGACGCGATGCTTGGTTTATACTGCCCACGTATATGCAATTCAATTCCTGCCATTATACCTGAATTGAATATAGCTTCTTCAAGTGGCATGGCGCAGGTTGTGTAATGGTTAGAACTTCTTATCCTAAGAGATTATAAATAGGCCCCACCTGTTGATTAATTGTACAGTTTGATTCTGTCCACATTATGCTTTGCAAAGTCCGTTTTACTTTCAATCTCTTTGAATTATTTCTATGCCTCTATCGTCATGAATCCGATGCTACAACCGCCATCTACTTCAGAAATCTCAACACAAAGGCTGCTAGTGTACTGTCAACCAGTCAAGCAGAACTTCAACAACGATGCGCTGATATCTTGGGTTTCCTAGCAGCTTCGTAAGGAAGCCCTCCTATATTTACCTTGTTGTCCCATTTTTTTGTGCAGGCCGATAATTTTCTCCGCGCAACCACAGCAAGCGCAATTTATTTATTTGATCCCCTTTTCTCTCTCTCACTCGATTTTCGAGCAATTCTGTATCTAAAATATATAATTCTGCTGGAAAGCGTTGTGCGTTCGAGCCAACTTCCCACAAAAGAGCTTGAATAGCTGAAATCTCGATCCCCTTGGGTTTGGCGAGGAAAATAAACACGTGAAAGCATACTGCCACATCGAGTGACTGAACAAACCCCTAACTTTCAACCACTGACTTCGACCTCTTCCACAACCAGAGCTACTCACCCACAATGAACCAACTCCACGATAACACGTTCGTTAATTTTAGGCGTACTCGAGGACGCTCCATCGCTTACTCCTATTTTGTTGAGCCCTTTCTGCTTTGAATGGCTGTAATAACCAACACACATTCTGTGTCTGTTAATTCCATCTGGGCAGCCCAAACCCTAAATCAATGGCGCGGCCGGTCTCGCCGTGTAACAGCATCTGCCAATGGGCCTCCTTTGCCAGTGCTCAGTGCAGGTCTGAAATCCTCGTCTTTAGTCAATACCATTACTGGCGCGGTGGCCCCAAAACCAAGATCTACAAAAATTGAAGCGGTTCATTCTAACTCTGCATTGCAAAAGTGTAACGGCCTTGCAACTGATCGAGCCCCTGAATTGTCGCCCGCAATATTCCCTTCCCCCAGCCACGGCAACGCCATCGAGAATAATGTAAACACGTCCACGGATTTAATCTCGAATTGCAGTGTTACTAATCTATCGGCAGTGACGCTAAATCAGTCCAGCGGTTTGAGCCTTCCATAAGCTCTTTCATGCTGCTTTGTAAACCGTCAACTTTCCCATCCATCCAACAAGAGCTGCATTAAGTAAGTCAAGATTGATGATGAACACTCGCTTCTCATAAACAAGAGAACAGTTATGGATTT
Source organism: Eudiplozoon nipponicum (assembly GCA_029291075.1). NCBI lineage: Eukaryota > Metazoa > Platyhelminthes > Monogenea > Mazocraeidea > Diplozoidae > Eudiplozoon > Eudiplozoon nipponicum. The sequence continues at coordinate 51,409 of JAQBSW010005281.1, forward strand.
GACCGCATTTTTCTTGTGCGGGACAATTGATAGCACTATTAGGTCGGTAAAATCTTGAATTTTCATCATGTTCAGGTGATGTAATTTTTGGCCTCAATTGATGAGTTCTCACATCACCTGAAAATGATGAAAATTCAAAATTTTACCGACCTAAGAGTGCTATCAATTGTCCCGCACAAGAAAAATGCGGTCAAATCCACAACAAGAAGTACAGCACTGCGCAACGAGATCCATCTTTTAAGAGAACAGTTACACTCATCAATCCATGCTCGCATACTGGCTGCCGTTTTAAGACACCCGCTCACGTTTCCTCTCTTTCGGTAATCCTCATGAATTGCTTCCTTGTCTAATATTGACTATCTCTTATCGAAAACATTGATTATCTATCTGTCATCAGCGGATATTACTGTTTTAAAAGCGACAGCTGTTGGCTGAGAAGCAAAGCTAGCTGCATAGTTTTAGTCCCATCTTATTCCTACTCGCTTGATTATCTCAAACCAACTGAGACTTGAATTCTTTACCGTTCAACAATTGATACTCGACCTTACCGTACTTGTCCGTGTTGTATGTCGGCCACCGAATCCGTCAGTTATCAATGAAACTGAAAAAGCCAAAACGTTTTCCGCTCTTTTTAGGAAAACTTCTAATCAATACATCTCTGTGATAGACCTCAGCATTACTCGTGCAAATTGGCACAACTTAGCAACAGAAAACCATTTGTTGCAACGGCTTTTCGCACACAAATTGCTGAATCAGTTTCTGCTTTTTTCTACCCGAGGTAACAATCAACTCGACAACACCTTCTCCTATGAAGAAGTGACCGATAAGCCGAGTAGAGAGATTTTCCATTATCTTGACAACTGTGAAGTATCCTTCCACATCCCCCTTATATCTTCTACCCAAAGCCAGATGATATAAGAATCCAGGCGTTTCACTGTTTAGGAAGAGTAGAAACGACTCCATGATTCCATCGTCTGGAGAGAATCAATCAGCCCGACAACCCAGATACATGATGCGCTTTCTTCACACTTAGACTCTGACACCTTCATCCAGCACCTATGTACGTCTAACAGGCTAAGTGCTCCATTAAAGGCGGGCGATAAACTACACATATCGTTACAAGCCCGTGCATTTGCACTTCGACTCATCGCTGATCATATTAAGCAGATGGACAACAGGCGAGCGCCTTGCATCGAAAAGCATATTTGGACAGCTCAAAACTCGCGTAAAAAATTCGCTGTCATTAAAAACCAACTGTACCACAAATCTAAAAGACCAAACGTAAACTAATCTGGCTCGGATAACACTAGCTTCGAGGATCTTTATCTGAACTTTCCTGTAAATTCCAATTCCATATCCAATCCGTTTGCTGAAATGATTAATAACTGGGATACCAACAGTTCGCTTGGGTTCCATGTTTCGCCGGCCATAGTCGTCTAAGCAATAACATACATTAAATCAGAACAATAATTTGATCAATATGGTGTATTTATTAGGATGATTGCTCTCCTTGGTTGAAACTCATTCATTTTGCTTCCAAGAGGCTGGCAAGAGATATCTCGGAAATTGCCTCTCCACCCCCGAAGTGGCTTAAGTTAACGATCTCTTCTATCCATAAAAAGCGGCATTCCTTCGGTCTCCTCATTTAAGAATCGCCGACCAATCTCCAGTGTTTCACCTTTCAATAAAGCTTTTAACATGATCAAATATAACATAATTTACTATTTAATCAAGTCAAGAGACAGTTTCTTGCTACTTGACGATCAACACGGATTTATGAATGAACGCTCTTCGTCCACAAATTTAGCCAATGTCCTTAAGCACAGCTATTCCTTTATTTCCAAAGGACAAGAATGCACTCTCCTCTACCTCGATATCTCCCTGTCCTTTAATTCAGTCTCTTTCTTGGCGATTTAATCCGTTTTATTCAATGTCAATTAGCTAATTAGTTTTCACTTCCGCATCTCCAATCGCCAAGCAAATATCTTAGCTTCACGTATATCAATCTTAGAACAAATACTCCACCAATACCCAAGCCTTAGTCATCTGCATCTACAAAGTCCTCACATACAACAAAAACACCAAAACTAATGAAGTCAAGAACATAACTATAAAAACTTCATCTTAAGTTAATCAGAAATCAAATTCAAATACGGCATCAGTCATGCAGAATACATTAACGAAATCTCTAATAAAGTCGAAAGAAGTAGAACGCAATTTTATATTAAGAATTGCATAACTAGTAATAAATTTGTTCAAATAGAACCAGAATGATAAACCAAAGTCAGCATGAACGAATGGTATACTCTCATGTATCCACGCGTTTCGTGCTTACTGGCGACTCATAAGTAGGAGCCGATACTGCGCCCTATACTCACCATATATTTGGTCAAGGCCTGTGTTACAGTTGGACGGTACAATCTCCTATACGAATGTGAATTCAAGACTTGCTTGATTGAACTTGGCTTTACTCAATCTTTCCTTTTCCGACCACAAACTGTTCTCTTTATATTGAAACGACTGAATGAGTCAAGTCCATTAATTTGCTTCAAGACACAAAACCCTACTTTGCAATTCACTTTATTTTGAAGTCTACATTTTACTCATCGTTTTCTAAGTCAGCGGGGTTTTGTTGCTCTCTCATCTTAGCGTCCTCCTTTGCCAGTTTTAAGATCGCTTTCCAATTTCTAAAACGTGTCTTCCCCATGGTCAGAATTATCGTGAGCACCCGCACTCTGCAAATATCCTACCTCTATGCTTCCGTCGACACTTACGAGTAATATCATTTGTCCATAAGTTCTCAAACTGCCTTTCGCTGCCGAATTTCGCTTTTCCTATTCATCCCTACGGCACGCGTAATTGCAACTCGTCAATTTAAATAATGTAGAAAAGATAATTTATTCAGTTTAAGAATGCGGTTAACCTGCACTTCATTAACAAACTCTTATGCGAGAAAACTGATTTGAAGCGCAGTGTTTTTCTTCTGCACACTTAATACTTTTTTATGAGACATCTATCTTGAGGGTCCATAAGTTTTGGCACATTAGGCTTCTCTTCAATTTGACTCCACATAAGGCGCCTCGCTAGAGATTCTAAACATCACAAATGGTCATCTCCATATTTAATCATTACAACGGTCTTTTTATTTTCCTTAATTTCTCTACTAAATATCTTCCTTCTATTTCAGTTACTTAACAGAAACTCAAAATAATACGATGGTGCTCGTTCTTCCGCGTTCTCTAACAATGTACTGTGCTCATGCAACTGAGGGCAGCAAATCGTGCATAGGGCATTGACATCTTGATTCGCCGCATAGAGAACGAACTTATTATCTTACGAATAGATATGTATTTGGTGAAGCACAAGGTCGAAAATTCGGGCAGAAGTAGATCACATTTTTGCGGTCAACGGATGAATTCAAATCACCGGGGATGCTAGTCGCGTGATATTATTCAAGGACCACACGAGTGGTGCAATACTCATCGTAAGTATGCAGGGCTTGGAAGATGTCAGGACAAAGAATGCATATTTCCGCGGTTGGGTGGTCCCGATGAAAAAGTATCTCTCGTCCAATAGCTAGGGGCAACTCTTCGGAAAACTGTTAGAACCACCACTCGAAGGAGACGTAGGAGTAGTTGTGTATAAAAGGCTCAAGAACGTGCCTAGCAGATATATCCTGAAATCATCGAAGTTAGCCTCGACAGCTTCGATGGAAGATATGCGCAATGGTAAAGTCAGTAAGATAGTTAGATTTCATTTTGAAGATCTCGACGAAGTTGCTGGCTATAGCAGCAACAAGCTCGTCATTAAGAATGAACTAAGTAGTTATAAATTCTTAAAAATACGCGGGTACTAAGGTGAGTATAGTTCGATACGATGTGGTGGAAATAGATGGCTCAATATTCTAATATCAACTGTAGCCGCCAAAGAGAAAGTAGTATTGTCAAGTCGATAGGATTTTATATTAGTAAACTCCAGTATCTTGAAAAGCGATATTAAACGCTTGAAAAGAAGTTACTTTTTGTTCATGCTGCAGTGCTACATTTCGAGCACTACATGGACGTACATTAGTTCACGTTAATGGCTGATTATAAGCCGTTGGTAAGTATCCTAGGTAAGACACACAAGATAAATTATTTTCGCCGGGTGAAATCATGAAAAACCCGACTACCAGAAATTGATTTCGCTACCTCTCATATTTCTGGAAAAGAGAATGCGATCGGAGCCACTTGTTGGCTCTATTGCATTTTAGAATGATTTTACACGACAATTGGTAGAACCGCAAGTTGATAATCTTTTACCAGGTGTTCTTGCACAATTGAATGTAACGATATGGTGTACCAATTGGAGTAAGTAGTATACGTGGTAGTCATTTTATACCTGCACTCCTTTTCAGGTCATTGAAGTGAAGCACACAAGTTCATACAATCGCAGAGCTAATAGAGTGGTCTAGAGGATACATTACGATGCACTGAAGGATCTACTGGGATACATCATTTGTCTATAATATGGCTTGTAATGCGAAAGAGGTACAGAACACAGGTAGGAACATCCAAAGAAAATCTTCTTTCAGGAAAGACATTGAAGTTACCTAGAGTGATAAAATGAGTCGCTTAGTTCCAACCAAAACTAGAAGTTCAAGCGACGAAGTTATCAGAATCTCTTTTATAAGGGGCCATTCCAATTTAATCGTATGACTGGTAAAAAAGCATTCGTAGAAATGAATAGTATGGAAGAGTGTGTAGCACTGGATAGCTTTGTTCCACAGTTTATCTGGATGGAGGTGGAGATTGGGGAATACCCATTTAAGTACCCAGAGTGAGGCGAGGTCTGACTTAAAGATGTGAGGAAAGCAGCAAGAGTCAAACAAAAGTCGAAAGGACATGAAGCCTTAATCCAAGACAACCGAAGAAACGGACAAACACAATAGGAGAATGATACCTACCAATGTACTAGCACGACTTGCATAAAACATTCGGGAAGTGTCTTCGAGAAACTGAAGAATGGTGACAACGTTCATGTATGAGAATACATATTAAACGTGAAGGTATATGTGGTCGTTAACTCCCCGTATAAAAATGAATCAATTTGAACATAGTAGATTTTAAAAAACCGTTGTAATATGATTTGGAATTTTCTTGGTTTAAATTGTCGCTTATCATGGGTTGTCTTTATTTGCTTGAACAATCAACCTTTTTTGATAGGTCACCGTAGGAAATACGCTTTTACTTATTTCTGACACTGTCATATCTGTTTTCCTGTATTTGGATAATTCACTGAAAAATAAGATAATAAGAGATTATATTCGGCAAAAAATATTCTTTTTATCTCGAGGATCTAATCTTCGTAAATTAATTGGGCTGTTTTTAAGGAGTTCACTTTCGTAAAGGTATAATACGACAATCAAATAGACGGTAAACAATCGCACGCTGTTATAATAAATCTTATTTTGATATAATGAATAATAGTAGTGACCAAATAGCATATACACACCGTGCAGAGGAAGATATTTCATCCGACAAAATTAAAGTAACAATTATCGATAAATTTAAACCACCGTGGCTGATTGGAATGAATATTATTAAAGTAAATATTCGTTAAATTTCTAGAACATTCTTTGTTTAAATACTTTGAAGTATGTTTACTTTTGAATTGTGCGTAAGTCGAGTTTTTTGTATTCTGTGCCTATCTGGCGTGAATTTCTCTATTCGGTTTTACAAATTTTGATCTTCACAATATAAGCCTTCACTAACGAAATTCCGTTTTCATTTGTGCAAATTGAGATATTTCAGGAAACAGATTATTTAATAATTCTTCTTTCCAGGTTATATATTTGGATGCAGGGTTGCATAAATACATAAACCTTGGCCTATTACTTGATTAATTTATTACATATTTAATTGTGATTAACATGGAGGCTAATCTTAAATTTAGGGACACTGAAAGGTTGTTACAAGAAACATTATTTTATCAGACACCTATAGGAACACTGATACTAAATTCGACTTTGGGTATATGGGACTCTCCTCGGCCAACAGGACTGCATCCTCTACAACCGTTGTCATTTTCAATAAAGATAGCTAGTCACTATTTCACTCACCTATACATAACCATACTTTCGAATTGTATCTTGATCATTTAAATTGTCATTCACGATGGTTTTCGTTGCTCCAACGAAAATTTATCATTATCATATACTTCTTCCAGGCATACATTTGTTCACACAAAATGTACTTCAACCAAACACTTCCTCAAACTAAGCATAAACATGTTTCCAACTTATAATTCAAAGCTAAACATGTTTGTAACATGCTGAAGAAGCAGACAATTATAATTAATAAAACGAAACTTTCATATTCATATTCTAACCATCGTTTGGACAAATATTTGCTGGTGCACCATGCCATGATCCCGATGGTAGCTTTGAAGTAAATTTTAATGAATAATTATCCAAAATACCGACGCCTACAAATGTAGCAGACTTATTTTTCAGTTGGATGCGTTGTCGAAATAAATTACTACCGTAGGCGAAATAAAAAAACTTTTGCATTTTACACTCTTTTTTCAAGGTCGAATAATTTAGCAAAACAAATGTAAACGCCCCGGCTACAAGTAAATGCCGTACGACGTGTAAACGCCCCGGCTTCAAGTAAATGCCGTACGACGTTACAAACTCGGTTAAGGTGCTCTGAATAGAGATTAGTTACTGATAGGGGGCCCTTAAGAGGGCCTGGTAATGCGTTCTCTTGAAGTCTTCAGAGTGTGAAGATGTCCTAGAGCCTTGGGTGGACTCTAGTTGAGTTGTCGCTCCCGTGGTTGAGCTGTAATCACGATGTGGATAACGTCCTGTAGGTTCTGCACATAATTGGCTCGTCTCTCTGGGTATACCGCAACAAGTGGAGTCACGGATGTAGTTAGTTGTTGGTGAAACTATCAAATCACCAGCGTAGGTATTGACAGCCGACAGAACACACACGCGTGAAGCAGGTAGAATGCAAATGCCACAACTGACTTGCATGGTAAATTGCCGTGCTTAAATAGCATGCCATGCCTACTTGCACACTATTGGTTAAACGGCAAGTTTTGCTTTTTTCTCATTGGTGCAACGTAAATAAAATTGAATTTAATTTACGCAATATGTCGGCTATTAATTTGTGTCGTTACAACACTTTCCTCTCTGAAAAAAAGGAAAAAATTCCTCTCTGTGAGGCTAGATTAGAAATGCATGACAGAGTTCGAACCAAGTTAAGCAAAAATATGATGAACCATAAGTGCTGGGCTTAAATATGCTTGTTGGTTGTTTCAACAATGATATGATGCCAGGTAACCACTAGGAATTGCTACACAAATTGTTAGCTCTAGTGGTCGGTCATAGCACCTTAGGCAAAATAGAGCAGTGTAAGTTTTTGGAGCCGCAGCGTGAAGGTTTCGAGGTAAATCGCCTCTGAATTTACCATGTTTAAGATAAAAACCTAAGCAGGTTGGATCGTTGTCAATGTGTTAGTATACGACCAAAGGAGCTAGAGTGCTCGAAGTTGTGGTCATGACATTTGTAGAGTGGTCTTTGTGCAATTGATGAAGTTGAGATATGCATTGAAAGTGGCCTGTACCATGATATGAAGCTGACCACTACTTAGTGTTTCCACACGAAAGCGTTAGCTCTAAGTAGCTGGTCATACCAAAAATAGGCAATGTGATGTCATGTGTGAGAAATACATTATAATGTAAAAATATATACATTAAAATCAAAGGTATCTGCATAA
>JAQBSW010005282.1:0-59137 GCA_029291075.1 Eudiplozoon nipponicum
AGTTCTGCTCATCGTAATTTTACTGTAATTCACACGCACATCTTTAATTCCGTAACTTGACATCTATAATTGTAGAAAATAACTTTACAAAAATACGGTTTAATCGTTTTTAAAGAGGGTAACGAATAAGACTTGTCTTCTACGGTAATAAAATAATGATATGTCAAAAATTATATTTTGCATTTGACAAGTATGAATTTCTATATTTATTGTAGTCTACATGTAATGAACTTTGATCATATGCAATTTTCATTAGCTAATTTTGTACTTATAGCCAGTGTAAAAACAGCCATGAAACCAACTGGAAAGTCTCAAAAGTGTTATTTTATTAAAATTTTTACGTTATATAATTTTGTTTACTTAGACGTCGGCGTTGCTTTATCGGTCCACTCATGCCGAATATCTTCGACATGGTATTACCACTTAAATCGTGCAATTACAACATTGGAACAGAGTCGCCTTCGATTGATCCAATAAAGCCACCAGTAAGGCGTTCGCTGCCAATGGATTCACGTGGATCATCCAAAGCGGTTAGTGTGCGCCTACTAAAATTATGTTTTCAATGCAGTCTACCAAAGTTTATTTTCATATAAATAGTTGCCTTCAGAAACTATTGTAAATTTTCGGCTTGGCTATTGCTTTAATTCATATTTGCTTCTTCGGAAAAAAACAGTATGAATTGAAAAACGAAGACATAAATTTGAAACTGTGCACAGCATACTACTAGGCATATGCGCTTGCCAATATCGTGTCAATAAATTATATCAAGCATGACAAAATTATCAAACGCGCAACCAACAATTTTCTAAATTTTGATAAAAATTGATAAAGTTTACTATTCGCAGAGTAGCAACGCTTTCGCGAGGTACACAAATTAACGCATTTTAATATCATTTGGTCATCATAATGGCTGAATAAGATTATGCCTCGATGCATGTAAAAACTATTTTAAACATACAAGAATTGGCTCTAACCAAGTGGTTGTTTTAGATAGGCTTTCTGTAGTCTTTTATAATGGCAACTGTGGTTATGTTGCCTATTTAAAGCAATTTTGCGCAACTGAAGTTAGTGCCACTCCCATTTTTTATTTAACCAGTTGTAAAATTTAGCAAAATTTGTGACATTAGCATGTCAATACAGATGATGCGTTATCTGCCGAAAGCTACGCTTCTGGCAGCATTGACATTTTACCGGTAAAATTACGGCTATATACAATATGTACGAGCTGAATGGGGTAAGATACACATATCACATATTCCGACACCGTTTATGTATTCAGTATGATTTCTGCCTAGCTAGTCAGTTTATTTTCCTGCTCTTACGCTTATTTTTACCAACTGACACGCATTAATATGTGCTATTTGCGGTTAATTTTGTGGTCTGCATATTTTTATAAAATATAAGATTAGAGTTCATTTAATGCTCGTAAACACGGGGAGAATAATCGGTAAAACCACCTGATCTATCGTTAAAGACAAAACATCTCTTTAAAATAAAAATTGACATATTTTGTAGTTTATAATTTTTTATTTCATTTTAAACATCTATTGAGTTCTCACCAAGGTCGAAGCCCGTAAGCTAGATGAAATACCTTTGATAGATTATGCATTGTTTAATTTACACCGATAACATATTTTAATCACTATGCTGCTTTAAATCTTGAATTCGACATCTCCTACTCAGGTGGCGTGTTGTTTGATCTACATACATCTACATGCATACATTCTAAACATTTTTTAATTAAATTTAATGTTTTCTGCCAATGGTGCTTCTTATATGCCTTAAATTATTATTCATTTTGAAGAATTGGTTAAAACAGCTTCAATCACAAAACGCTCGTAAATATTCACTGATTCTGATCGGAGTGTAAGCAAAATAATACGGCTCTTTTTTGTCCATATTATAAGTTGCCTGGGTTGAAAAATTCGCCTAATAAGAGTTAGGTATCAAACTAACTAAGCATTCTAAACCAGGTTTCAAATTGAATTATGCAAAATTTCTTACCTCCCAACCTGACAGGCGAATGCTTTACAAACCACTGTGAGAGGGAACATTAAAATTAAGCGTAAACAAAAATATTTCCTGTTGCCGTTTTTTTAAATATTTTTCGGCGAACCCATGTCTATGCGCTTATTTGCTTTGGTATAATTATACAGCAATCGCCTCTGAGATCTGTCAATCGCAGCACAATTAATTATACGTGCTTTGAGAATATGGCTTCGAATTCTTCGTCTTCATCGCAGTTTGGCTGTTTTGGCGCAGCTCAAACGTACGCTGTTAGCTCAGATGGCTCTCGGTTATTTGCAGGGGCTCGTTGGGATTGTCGCTTAGCTGTTTACTGCCTTAGTTCTGGCTGCTTGCAAGCTTTACTAACAACTCCGCATTATAAACCAATCACCTGCGTAGCAGTGGATGCGTTTAGTGATGGGCATATGGCATCATACAAAGGTGGATCCATCAGTGCCAGTAACAGCAGTTCCAACAGTGTGTTTAATGTCTACAGCGGTGGAGTTTTAAGTCCGGCCAAAGATTCTTCCGCAACGAAAGGTCGTCAAAGAATTGTACGTTTGTAGCATTTTTGCTCCTAAAATACCACTTTAGTTGTTCTTTTTAAATTAATGATCAATTTTAGCCTTATTATTCAGTGACTCTTCGCAGATTACTAGAACTTAAATTTTATCTTGATTTAATACAAAAAGGGAAAATCGTAGTAAGTTATTTTGTGCTCCGGTTCGACAATTATAGATAAATTGTGGCCTGACAAACGATTGGTCTTTCCAACCCATCAAAATGATGAAATACAACTTATAGGGTAATTTTATGTGAGAATTATTAAGCCGTTAACAATTGCCTAAGTTGTGCTTTATCTGCATCATTTACGTTCCAATGTTTTAGTCACCAAATACGGATTTTCAAGGTAGCCACATTGATTTGGTAACAGTTTCTTCTGCAGAACTTATGGAGTATGTAAAATTATGACAAAGAAGCCCTTCGCCGAATACAATTACCGCTAAACACAATGCCTTCATTCTATCACATATGATTGAATATAAAAGGTATTCCTTTGCAATCGCTGCGATGCTAATTCGGCGGCTTTTTTTGTAGAATATTAGACAGTACGATTAATTATTCTTGTGGCATAACTGCCCACATCTGAAGTAATGCGGGATTGAATAGATTTTTTTTATATTCGCCACTCATTGTGTTCCGAGCATCGTCTTTATATAGCATGGATCATGTATCATGTATTTTCGAAAAATTGTGAATATGTAGAGAGATCTTGAAATCCTTAACTCCGACTCTAACAAAAGCTTACTTGTTCGCAATCGTTGATTATGTATTCAGCTAAGTTACCTGTGAAATTAGAAGAAATTATCGTGTATTTTGGACACAACTTGAATGTTTGCATTTTAAATCGAAGATTCTAACCCTCATTCAAGTCGGGTGATGTTTGCAATGCTTTCTGATGGCAATAGTCTCAATAAAATACGTTATTTAAATTTGCCAGATTCTTAGTAATTTGTAAAAACTGGGCGTTTTAGATACTGTAAACCTAATCGAAATACCCGAGTAAATTTTCCTTTATTCACAAATGTTAATTCTCGTTAGTCGGTGTACGTTTGTGCTCGAAATGCGTCGGTACGTGTAGTTGATGGTGGTTTTACATCGTTTTTTGACTAGTTATAATTGAAATAAATGATTTTTCTTTTCACCCACGCATAACTAAAAAAATTTTCGTGCTTGACGAAATCAGCGAAAACCATTTTATTAATACTGCATAGAAATTGCGCATATAAAATTTCTGTCATATAAAATGAAAGTAAATTTCTGGATGCAACTGCCGCATTTCCGGCTTTAAATACACTATTTAGACATTCCATTGTGATGCTCTTCAGTCGATTTGCAATTGGAGTATGAAAGGTCAAAAAACAGTTGTAGGTGTATCTCACCGTAGTTGACTTATTTTTTTGTGTAAGTAAAAATTTAATTGTGAATTTTTGAACACAGTCAACTTTGGGCAAATACATAGACATAGTAAGTTGTAATTTGCAAAATCAAGATTTTGCCTCGTTTTAATGATTACGGAAAACGTGTTATACTGTCAAGTCAGATCATCCTAGCCGTTATTAAACGTGAGTTATGTGCTTTTAGCTGCAGTGTGCGAAATATTTAAATGCTATATATTTCTAATCCCGATGACAGATTAGCCAGCTAATGTCTCATAGTCAACTGATAACTTTATTTGTAGAGATTGGAAACATTTAAGATCTTAGGTGCTTTCAACTTACTGCTCCCTTTGGTATATATGCAACTTAGATGATATCGAGAAATGATTCTTCGACGTTTTTCATAATACAAATAACCATTTTCGGAGTCCACAAGAGCCACTTCACATTAGTCCTTTGATGGAAGAGGTAATACGATACTAAATTTTACGTTGTTGTTCAGGAAAGGTGATTGTGAGCTTCAATTATAACTCGTAATTTAGTTAGATTTTTATCTAATAACTGAATTTCTAGCCCATTTGTAATACTCCAAGTAAATTTTCATGTATATATTGAAACCGTTCGTTTCAGTAAAATTGTTCCGATTTTTATGCCAACTTTCTGAATTGCTTTATTATATATTGGTGTAATATTACCCGTAAATTGAATTGCTTAAATTGAAAAGCACTGTTCCACTTTTTAATAAATACAAGGATAGCAACACGTGTAGACGTACTTTAGCTACAAACCTCATCTAACACCTGTCGCTATCGGTTGCTATTTGCTTTTCGAAAAATACAGGTGTAAGTAAAAAATGATACCGATTGTGTTCCGTTAAGGTTTTTACACTTAATTATAATAATTAGAAGATTTTATACGTTTAGCAAACTATTTATTTTATCCGTAGGCGGATTTATTTGTTCATACATAACGAAGGAAATATGTTATACGTAAAGTTGCGGCAAAACACAGTGGGAGGTTATAGCCAGCCGAGAATGTCGTCTTTAAATTGTGTCCAGTACTGCTAAATGATTAAATTTGTTGTAAGTAAGATGTGCTTAAGGGTATCCTTTCTGATGGCTGTGAAAACGTTAAAATTAATAGTCAGATGTTAAACTAAATATAACATAATTGGAAGAACTCTCTGATCATAATTTTTGGAAATGCAACGCCTCAATTAATCTGCCTGTTTTTTAAAAGTTTATCCTTCGGTGCATCGGAACAGGTGATTTCCGTAATGACTTGCATATCGTCAATAAGACATTTATTTGGATTCTAGGCTGTGAAAACGTTAAAATTAATATCGATGTTAAACTAACATAACATAATTGAAGAACTTCTTGATCATATTTTTTTAAATGCAACGTCTCACTAATCTGCTCGTTTTTTAAAAAGTTTATCCTTCGGTGCATCGAAACAGGTGATTTCCGTAATGACTTGCATATCGTCAATAAGACATTTATCTGGATTCTAGGCTGTGAAAACGTTAAAATTAATAGTCAGATGTTAAACTAAATATAACATAATTGGAAGAACTCTCTGATCATAATTTTTTTAAATGCAACGTCTCACTAATCTGCTCGTTTTTTTAAAAGTTTATCCTTCGGTGCATCGAAACAGGTGATTTCCGTAATGACTTGCATATCGTCAATAAGACATTTATCTGGATTCTAGGAGTAAACATTATGTAATAAACGTTGATTTTAACATCAACTCAAGACAAAAAATACAATTATCTTAACATTTTTAACACTGAAATGACATACGAAGAGATTTAGCGAATGGATTTGTGATTTAGCTGCTGTACAATATGTTTCGTGTATTCAAATTGGTTTAATGTATAGCGATAAAAATTTGTTAGCTCTAACTTTCTAGTTATTGAGTTTAAATATTTCAAGGCCGGAAAGTGAAAATGGCTATTTATGACATTAACAATAGGTATAATTAAATAATAATTATAAACTTGGACACTTAATTTTTGGTAGCTGATATGTGTTTAATAGTTCTATAATCTAGGGCTCTCATTTTTAAATTTACGTACAAACTATTAATAGGGAACTTCATCAGGTGCTGGAATGACAAACCTTTCCAGTGACTCGCACATGATGATGACAACAAATGGATCGACAAGATACCTAATCACAGGTAGTCAGGACGGTATAGTAGCAGTGTGGGATTTCGCAAGAGTCGATGACGAGGACGCTGAAGATCTGGAACTGGCTGAAGCCCAGGCACAGGAAGCCGCCATTGCAATGGCCAGAAATATGCAGCGTGCCACGGCAGCACGCCAAAAACAATCAAATCGTCATAAACCGCCGAGTGTCTCTAGCAGGCATGTTCTACTTATTATTGCATGATCCCTTCATTTGAAATTCAATTAATTTGTTCAAACTAACCGAGCTGAAAACAGTTTTCGACCTTTAGCATAATTTGTGTGTTACATTGCTCAAACGGTGTAATAAGAACATTTAGTCTTCTTGTTTTTAGAATTTCACAATTTTTCGCTTCCTTTGTTTATACTTTATGCACAAATTCATATTTCGAACATCATACCTGTTTTAATGTTGTTATATTAAAGTGTGTGTATTGCCAATGGTATGTCTTCAAGGCTTTAGTCGAAGGTGATGGTGTCCATTTTTAATCACAATTAATAAAGTGTCCATTCTTGTTAACTGAATGGAATATTATGAATTTAACAGTGCAACAATCAATGAGCGTGCATCTGTTATTCGAGCGAATTTGTTGCTCCTGCAGACGCATTAGCATGAAAGAGTAACTAATTAACTGATCTAATCGCAGTTCATATCATATTGTAACAAACAGCACGAGACGATTTATTTTAACTAGATGTGCAAGCTAATTTACCACTTGTGCTTAGATTTTGCTCCAGAAATGAGTACTACAGTCGAAAGATAATAGTACATTATGCATGCCAAATTTACACTCGTGGCTGAACCAATTCAGGCATTTTACTGTGGACACCATGAACACAAATGCTCATAATATGTTCATCATGCAATCCTCGTTTTTGTACCACTGCAATGCGAAAGCTTAGTCATATTTTATTTAGAGTATTTGCCACAAAACGATTAACCTCGTACAAAATTCGTGTAGGCCATTCAGTAAGGCAATAACGTGATTCGCAAACATTACTTAATCAAAATTTTGTTAATTAAAAACAACCATTAAGCTTAAACAGGAACTTTATGTATGGTGCAAATGGAATAAAAATAAATCGCAAGCCATTACGTTTGTCTCTGACACACCATCATAGAGAAATCTATATATGGATCGTTCCTAGCTCATATATCATTAATTAATACGATAAAGTAGTTCGAAGTACGCTATATCGATTTCTTATATTCATTCATTGGGATACTGCGTCCACCTGCCGTAAATCGCCATTATATATTTTAAATTTGAATGAGAGAATATCATCTAATTTTTTAGTGCTGATAATTTACTAATAGTAATGTATCCTTCTTTAATGCTGCCTTAAAATTTTCATTGCGCTTAAACTTTCTCAGTCAATATAGCCACTAACATCAAATAGATAAATTGAAATTTTAACTTGGTGTAAATTTGTATAAGAAACGATGACAACGCCTTATCTGGTACTAGGTCACTTCTCTGTGTGTACAGGATTTTAGTTTGGTACTGTTTGAGGCCCAGAACTAATATATGCAATATTGCATTAGTTATTGTGCACTCAGTAACAAATTATTTCAAGTAGCACCAGAACGATAAATCAAAGACAGCGTAAACCGTATGTATAATCTCGTTCACATTCGTTTCGTGCTTCTTTGCGATTCATCAGTAGGAGCCAATATTACGCCCTTTACCCACTGTATATTTGGGTGAGGAATGTGGGAAAATAGGACGGTAAAATCTCCTATACGAACGTGTAAACCTGCAGTTGTGAAGCTAACATCATATTAAGTTTACGACAATGCGACTTCAACGCTAACTCACACTATATAATATATATACCGAGTCTGTAAAGGATAATAACACTATGGCCATTGTGTTAGTAACTGATACCTTTTTTGAAATCGATGAGTACCGGATACTAACACTATGGTTTCCGAGTCGGTACATGATACCAACCTGATGGATATAAATTTATGCTAAAGTTCACCCAAATTGAGAATTACAACAATTTCCGAACACCTGTTACTCCAGTTAAACCATACACTCTGGCCTTTATCGATATCAGTTATCACATTTCGCGGTAAGCATGACATCATTCAATTCAATATATAAAAGTTAAATACTGTTTGTTGCGAAGAGCTAATATATATGCAAGTATGTATTAGGTTTTGCGAACCTAGTAACAAATTAGTTCAGTTGTGACCAGAAGGATAAACCAAAGGCAGCATGAACGGAAAGTATTATCTCATGCACATTCGTTTCGTGCTTACTGGCGACTCATCAGTAGGAGCCAGTATTATGTCCTTTAACCACTATATATTTGGTCGAAGAATGTGGAATAATAGGAAGGTACAATCTCCTAGACGAATGTGTAAACCAGCAATAGTGAAGCTAACATCATATAAAGTCTACGAAAATGCGACTTGAACGCTAACTCACACTATATAATATATATACCTAGTCTGCAAAGGATACTAACACTATGGCTATTGTGTTAGTAACCGATACCAACATTATTGTACCGAAAAGGTACATGGTACTAACATGACGGATATCAATATATGCTATAGTTCACCGAAATTGAGAATTACAACAATATCTGAACACCTGTTACTCCAGTAAATCCATACACTCTGGCCTTGATCGATATCAGTTATCACATTTCGCGGTAAGCATGACATCATTCAATTCAATATATTACAGTTAAATACTGTTTGTTGCGAAGAACTAATATATATGGAAGTATGTATTAGGTTTTGTGAACCTAGTAACAAATTAGTTCAGTTGTGACCAGAAGGATAAACCAAAGGCAGCATGAACGGAATGTATAATCTCATGCACATTCGTTTCGTGCTTACTGGCGACTCATTAGTAGGAGCCCGTATTACGCCTTTTAAAAACTATATATTTGGATGAAGAATGTTGGATAATATGACGGTACAATCTCCTGGAAGAATGTGTAAACCTGCTGTAGAGAAGCTAACTTCATATAGTCTTAGACAACACGACTTCAAAGCCAACTCACTATACATAATATGTATCAAAAGCCTGTAAATGGTACCAACACTATGGTTTATGTGTGAGCACATGATACCAACTCTATGGTTTCCGAAAAGGTACATGGTACCATCACAATCGATTTCAATGCATGCTGAAGTATAAAAAAATTAAGAATTACCACAATATCTGAACACCTGTTACTCCAGAAAATCCATACAATCTGGTATTGATTGATAGCAGTCATCATATTTCGCGGTACTCAATGAAATTAAATATATACCAGTTACATACTGTTTGTGGCGGAGAACTTATATATATATATATATATATATATATATATATATATATATATATATATATTGCAATTGTGTATTGTCTCTTTATGCAATGTAGTGCAAAAAAATTTGTTCAAATATATACAGAAGGTTAAAACCGTAAAGACAAAGTACAGAACGGAAATTATATTATCGTGCACATTCGTTTCGTGCTTACTGGTGACTCATCATTAGGCGCCGGTATTACGCCCTTTCCCCCTATATATTTTGCTGATGAATATGAGGTAATTAGACAGTGCGACGCTGTTATTTTGTTGATCAAAGCATATTTACATAATTTAAATTATAATCATTAAATTTGAACAGGCCGTTGGTAAACCGCTTAATATAAAACGTAAATGGAATATTTTCTATTCAAACGTTGCAGCCTCAGATGCACGCACTTAGAAGTTTTAAACAAATTTCGAAAGCCCGAAATGTTGACATAATATCGATGATAAATTGTGGACCGATGATGGATACCGACAAAGGTATCCCAAATATTTCCAACAAAGTGTGAACTGGAAACAATCCTTTGTTATTTACTGCACAGATAAAGTAATTTGAAACATCCCATTTTTAATTTTTTTAGTCATTTAGAATAACGAATGAATGGCAATATTTGTGGCCTGTCTAGTAATAAGAATTTATTTGGCGGTTATTTCCATACACAATGCCACACACAAAACATATGAAAGGAAAATTTTAACGAAATGCAATCGCGTACTGGGACATAATCACATAAGTGCTATTTCCTCAAGCATAATAAAATTATGTGAATTAATACAAATTTTAACAAATGAGAGTTGTGGTAGTTGCAAAAAACAAATATTTAAGTCAACTAACTACCATTGGTTGCGCGAATGACGATGCAATGTCTTTACACCACTATTGCTAAATTGTGATGAACAACAACCCCAATTCCTTTAACTAGTCGCCAATCGTAGCAAAACTACCACCAGTTTCACATATTGGCGCGTTTCAACCTTCTATGTCAATCACCAAAGCTCCACGGTAAACTGACTGACGAGGCTCAAACCGCAACGCCTATTAGACCAGACGTGTTTACATCTGGTAGGCTCACATAAATTGTGTGCTTGATTTCAAATTTCGCCTACTTACTTCCTACGCAGTCAAGAGAATAACGCTTTTGCAGCTTTCGTCACACGCATGTAAGTTTTAATGTTAAACAATTTGTGATTGTGCAAAATTCGTGCTTGTATGAACTCATGAAATGTTTGATGAAACTGTAGTAGGTTATTCTTGGTTGCTAAGATCTAAGAAACATGTGTGCACTATGCGTTGCTCACCTACTATCATGTTCGTTTATGTAATGCTAGAAACAAGCAAACATTTAAGCCTAAGTACAGAGTGCATCCTACTGAAGATAAGAATTAAACGATATGCTCCGTACTCATCATTGTAATTCTATCTTAAATGAACAATTAAATAATTATTAATTGCATAGGTAGCGATAACAATTATTTAAATTAAATAAGTGAGCCTGATTTAAAGAAAAGCATGAGCAGATAGTTTAAAATATAACCACATGGTGTACTTGGTATGGAACTAAAGGCTTTCGGCGTAGAAAGCATTAAGAATAATATGTTCTTGGTTTCAGAAAATTGTAAACCTTATCAAAGTCTGTGTATTTAGACATTGTCTTAATGGCAATTGGCTTACAAATCCAAATGAAAAAATACATCTTTGGTCAAACATATAATACCTCAACACATCTAGTCGTGTTCTGGAAAACAGGTTCACGCTATAGTCAAAACCGGTCTTTTGTTAATTTGCATGAATAAATATTATTACACCATTCGTTTGCTGATTAACAATGCGCCTAGCAAATATTCAGCAGTCACTTTATTGCAAATGCTGGCTTTGTCCTCGAAGTTTTAAAAACTTACTTTTATGGTGATTTTCACTTTCAAGAGGAACGACTGATGATATTCCCATATTATTGTTAGCTAGATATCTTATTTTGGAGATCGTGTATTTTTAGAAAGGTCGCATCTTGGGGAAGTCGTGCTGAATATTCAAGTGGTTTAGATTTGAACTATGAATAAAACTACTTTAAAGGCTAAGTTAATTATCGAATATTTGTGTATTCTATTGTGTCCCACCTGGTAACTAATTAGCTCAAATATGACCAGAAGGATAAACCAAAGACAGCCTAAATGGAAAAAATAATCTCGCGCACATTCATTTCGTGCTTATAGGAGCCAGTATTACGCCCTTTACCCACTGTATACTTTGGTTGTGGAATAAGGGAAAATAGGGCGCTACAATCTCCCATACGACTGCGTAAACCTGTAGATGTGAAGCTAACTTCATATATATAGTCTATCGATATATATATATGACTATATATATCCATACTCACTATATATATATATATATATACGAAGTCTGTAAAGGTATCAAAACTATGTCTATTATGTCAGTAAACGATATCAACATTATGGTACGGAAAAGGTACCTGGTACCATTTTACAAGTCCCATTTTCCACACATTCCTCACCCAAATATACTGGTGGTAAAGGGCGTAATATCGGTTTCTAATGATAACTCGCCAGTAAGCACGAAACGAATATGCACTCGGTTATACTTTCCGTTCATCCTGTCTTTGGTTTATCCTTCTGGTCATATTGGAATTAATTTGTTACTAGGTGGGCAAAATTTAATACCCAATTTCATATATAATAGTTCTCCACCAGAAACAGTATCTATTTGTGTATTCTTTCTTAGAAAATGCGTTTACTATTCGAGTATTCCGAAGTCCTAAAACGAAACTGTGAATTATTTTAGCACAAGAAGCGGTAATGCAAGCAAATATGTAGCCTTACAACTTGAAATGTATAATTATTTAGTTAGACCAACCTTATGGAAGCATTCATGTCATGTGGAAATGTTATAGCAAGTGAATTCTGCAAAATCATTATAGCAATTGATTGAAATGTAAGTTGCATATTTACCGCCTGCTGTTTTTAACCAAGTCGTTGCCATCTATTTCCATAACTCACATGTCTATATTTTAATAGAATGCAGCTCCTCTGTATACAGAGTGATGTCTGCTATTTAGCGCACATTTGATGTCGCTATTAATAGGCTGAGCGTAAAATATTTTGCAGCTTACATGCTGCCGGTCAGACATTAGAATATTCATGAATCTAATGAATAATGTAAAATTTTAGTTGAATGAAGATATATAGCGAAGTCTTAGCCAATACGTAGGTAGGATACACTAATACAGTACTATGCGTTAACATAGGGGCAGTGGACTTCTTTAAAAGCCGGCTTTGTTTCTACACGCTAAATAATTCCTCCGCATGTACAAATTGAACATGACATTTTTTGTAGAGGCCATTTGGTCACTACCATAAGAGAGCGTCTGGGATGCCAGGCCCGAAAAATCCATATGTGCGGTATGATCATCTAGTTTGGAACACTTAAGTTCCTCTCAACTATCTTTTAAACTACATTCCTTAAGTCCACTTGCTAACTGCTCTGTACCCTCAATATTTGATAAACCAGCCATAATATTATGATTAAGTTTCTTGCAATATATATATTATGTTAATGAAGCTTACCGGGATACGCTGATATCCACAGATTACAGAACGATACGGTGGTGACATTAAGAACAAATATCCACGTCAAATACCTGATATGGTATGATATGCTGCTATAAAATTATAAAAGTTGATTTCCTCTATACGAAAGCTTCTTAAATCATTGTCATCCAACATTCACCTTAATTGTTAATGAATAAGTGTTTTTGCAAAATATTTGAAGTCCTGAGCATTATTCAGGCAATTGGCTCCTTATTTCGCTTTATTTGAACAGGTTTGTTCTCTTAACGGACTGAATACGTTTAGATATTTAGCACTTTGTCAACTTTAAAACATTACCATTTTGTAATGTTATGTTTGCAACCACCTTAAAAATGTGACTTGCATTCAATTATTTGCTTATTTTGAGTTCATCAGTAGTATTGCAATGCTCGCATATCGCGAGCAGTGTGATTCTATGTGTGAAAGATAGTCATTTCAATATTTTGGAAAATCAAGTTGGTGGACTTGAGATAAACATCAATCCTATTGTAATTCGTCAGTCGCATTTAATTATGTGTTCAGACCCTTCATGGTCATCATCAGTGCACAACGTTAAAATAAATGATAAAGGTCAAACTGCAACGCATATATATTCTAAACGCAGAATTATATATGCATATACAACTTACGGAAAATAAAATTTTTGAGTCCTACTCATAGAATTCTCGGAAGCACTGTACTAGGCTGAAAATTTCAGTTGCACAATTTTCACGCAGTCATGAACTTCTCATTTCGTGGCGTTCTCCCGATTTTCATTATTCACACAATCAAACAATCCTACATTACGCAGGTCATGTCAGTTATTTAAATCAATTTTGAGAAATTCAGCTAAACTTTGATTCTATTTCAGTTTTCGCCTGAGTTCACTTCTCCCTGGGTTGAACTTCTTATACTCTAACATACATCACGTTGGCAAATTGACTAAAATGTGATCAATTCGCGAACAGTTTGCAATGCTTTGAAAGCAGAGCTATGGCTAACACTCATTGTAGTACCACGTATTTTGCACATTACAGCAATGGCTGCTACATAATTTCTATGCGAGCACAAAAATAAATGGAATTTTTAATTTCAATACATTGATTAAAGTTAGTTAATAAAACAGCCATGAGTTAGAAGTAGTTTAGTGAAGCTATTATCTAATTTAACATTCTATGACTCACTTTCATATGGCACTTTTCACTAGGAATGTTCGAAAGCGTGTTCCCTTACTGCCCATACGTAACTAGCAATGTTATTTAATGTCATTTGACATATACTTGATAAGCTATTCAACGATTCGTCGACCGATATTTGCGTCCACGCAGTTATTTTGAGTAGAATTATTAACTAACAAAATGGTAAATCGAAATGCTCATTAAACAGATTTTATAACAGAATGAAAAATTTCGAAACTGAATTAATTAAAATCATCTGATCTGCGTGTTGACCAACACAGAATGAATTCTCGTTATTTTCAGTTGAGCTTTTTTTAAATGTGTGATGATGGGTGAACTGTGGAAAGTGGCCGCCAATGGCCACCGAAATATATTCAGTAAAAAAGGAGCAATTCAGCCTTTGTTGGCCAAAACGTAGATTTCATAACAATTGGGCATTAAAAATGAAAGATGATAGAGCACAGCTTAAAATATTTCCGTCAGGCAGCTTGTTCGCATGAATTAATGTACGTATCTTGATTTGTCGGTAAAGACATCCTATTTGAAATTTGTTTTTTATGTTCACTACTTAGCAACGAGACTGGTTATTTTGGAAATTACAAATCGGAACATGTAGACTCTACTCGAAATAAGGATGTGAATGAACACGATTCGGTGGCTTGCACAGATTCAACATCGGCGTTTAACAACAGTAATTCGTCGACGAGCGAGGAGGAGTTCTCCAGTGACTCTGAACTTCTCGTAGATTTGGATGAATTTGACATGCCTGATGAGAAAAGCCGGTCATTTAAATCGTCTTTAAGAGATTCTGATAAAACTGGCGCTTCAGGCTCAGCATTTTATCCCACAACAACTTCTGACGCAGCATTTCAACGTTGGCGTAATAGACAGCTGGCAAAGTTAAGAGGCCGCGACAACAAACGAAGTTTAGACAGTGAGACAGTGGCTGCTGTTACAACACCTCTCTTTCCATTAGCCACGTCTTACGCGTATATGGGTAATGATTCAAGTTACCTTTTACTGATTATTTTTATTCTTGGCCAACATACTTTGTTTTGGGTTGTAGAGAAGCCGTATTTTTAATTAACTTTTATAGTATTTTTCACATCTATCTTATCGATGGGTTCTTGAAATGGCAAAAAAGAGTTCAATTATTATCTGATTTCTGGTGTCGATATTGTTTCAAACCAAACATTTTTTTTCAAAATAGAATTAGTCGTTCTGGCAGTGGTTTTACTTCATCCATTATGTACACAAATCGATGTGTGCGTAAACCTCAATGGATTTCTCTCGCCTAGAGGACTACAGAAGTGTCTGGACCACACGTGTGAGAATGATGAAATACAATGACATGAATTACAGAAGCATTCCAACATTGCTGTTTTTTCAAGAGTGAAAATTTGATCCATTTGCATAAAGACACTGATATCACTTTTCCACGAAGTAGATTCAAGTAGATCCTGGGCATTTATAAAAAATTTTATTAGAACTTTGTGGTTGGGAAATCATTTAAGCCATAATTTTGTTGAAGTGTTGTCAAAACATCGGGCTGTGTCTGTCAGTTGTTAGACGTTTAGTTTCTAAATCAATATTTCATGTTGCATATCTGTAAATTGAATATTATGAGTTTAAACAAACGATTAATGTATGACTTTAGTTGTGTAAGGTTGTGTTCTAGCTATTGAGCCGAGCAAGCAATCCGAATCATTAAACGCACTGTTAAGTCCACTTATGTCAAAGAATCTTAGTTTGAACATTAATCCGCATAGACGACCATATTTTTATCCTGAATGGAAAAATTGTCAGAATTGGCTTTGGCCGACATAAAAACACTTATCACTTATAGCCTAAATAGCGTAATGATTGACTAAGCCGTAGAATTCCGCTGTTTTTTTGCAGCCGTTGAATCTCTTATTATTCATAGGATAGAAATTAAATGTCTTGTGTTAGGGCTGGCATTATGAAGATGTTTGTATCTGCGATGTTTACACGCAGTCTTCCAATTAATTATTGTTATAAACATTTTCTTAAACTCGGCTTCGGCTGTCATTAGTTTAAATTTCGAATATGCTGTACGTCATAGTAGTATGGACCACGCGTTTTAGTCATTTTTATACGTGTTCTGCTGAACATTTATAGTTGAGGCATAATAAGTACGAGGAAAATTATTCCACACACACACACATAGCAGTTTTGTCAATGTTAGTCGTCTTTTCTAACGTATTCCATGTATGTACTTGGGTGATAAAATCACCTAAGTTTCTGAAACCCCAATTATATTACTGCAAAACGCGATTTATAACACTGGAATATTTGTTTAAGCTTAGTCAATATATTTGAAGTTTCTCGCCTGATCGTTCAATTTTAAATACTTTTTAGCTAATTCATTGACATTTATTACATTACACTTGCAATGCCTACTTTTTAAAGGTGTCAATCAGTTGCACAATTCAAACACAGCCGGATATGCGAGCTCTGTGGTGGGGTTGACTTTATCAAATACTGGTGGCCTGGCACACCATATGGTGGGTCATGGAACAGGCGTTGGTTCATCAGCCAATAACAGTTCTGGTTCCTCGAGCTTGTCGGTTTACAATGGAGGGCACGCCGGCGCAACTGGACCACATCAGTTTGCTCGATTAGTTCGACTCTACTATGGCCATGCTCGAGGTGATCCTATTGTATCTGTTGCTCTCTCTATGGCTTTGGATGTCGCCTGTGTCGCTACGGGTATCAGAAAACGGCTGTCAGATGCGAATTGGAATGAAAGCACGCATTTCGAGGTAGACGCATTAGTGTGTAAATTTTTTTAATCAAGTTAGCTTGCCATAATTCCTATTTTATACATATAAATGGCAATGTACCACTGTTTACTATTATAAACGTCATTAGTTTTCTGCTTCAAGTACGCGCATATTTAGCATTTTATTATATAAATACTATATATATATATATATATATATATATATATATATATATATATATATATATATAATGTTTGTAGAAACAGATTAATGTTGATAATTATTAGAAATTTAATGCATTTGCTGGCCGGTGTTCTAGGCCTATTTTTATAATAGTCTATTTCTAGACTATCCGTCTGATTTGTACTGGCGGCTCTGGATTACCAAGTAACTTCCTAAGATTTAGAGCTTCCATGTGTTACATTCGTGGGTTGTCGATTTGCACTATCAGCTTCGCCAAGATCTGATTGATTCACATTTCTAAGTAGCCATCGATTTCGTCTTCGTGGTGATTAGATATTACCTAATTTCCAATGGTTGGTATGAACGATGTTGAAGCCTTCGGCGGGAAGCGATGAATCAGCACTCAGCCACCACGAAGACGAACTCGATGCGTACTTGGCAATGGGAATCAATCGCAGTTACGCGAAACTGATAGTGCAAAACGACAACCCATGATTGGAACTCGTGGAAACTATAACAGTGACGACACTCGCACTGCGCAATCATTCAAGAAATATCTAGCAAAGTCCTAATCTATCTCAGTTTACGATCATCGTTAGACTTGATTGAGTCAAACTACAAAATATCCTTCCCAAGAAGAGTAGCTTTGCGACAGAACTGTGAAGGTTTGGAATATACAACTTATGCCATTGCCAAAGCGAGATCTTCATGGAATCAGCGGATTCATTTTTAAAAGCAGACGTTGACTGACTTGAGCCAGAAATCTGGAATTTACCAACAATTATTGACATATTTCCCATTATGCTTTATAAAGGCACGCTTATTAATCGTAGGCCATCTTATGTGAAACTCTAATCCGACCGAATTTGTCATTAACTTTAGCCAAATCTATTAAACTTTCATTTGTGTACTGCTTTTCAAGACTTTTAATAACTAAATGATATTTTTTTATCGACGTCATAGCGCCTTCCATTGAAGATTCCCTTTTCTTTCATATATTGTACTAAACGTTTCCAGCTATTCCTATGCTTAAATAACACTATTTCTATTCACGCCAGCTTCCTCATTACCCTTTTAACTCTGAACTAAAATTTAGCGTTCTTGTAAATTTTAAAATGCAAACAATTGTAACTTGTGTAAAACTATCAATTAAACAGAAATAATGATAGGAAAATTTACTCATTATTGGCTAATCGCAATTTCATATTGAGTACTAAGCGTATCATTAAGATTATCGTAAATCAAATTTGCACTTGCATACCTATCGCGTGGTCTTTTTTAATTGCAAAATATATTATTAACAGGAAAACGGCTGTCAGGCGGTGCACTTATACGCAGTTCGTCGTGGTCAGTGGTCACGAGTTATATGGTTAACTGAAATTTCACTCGATTTGATACAATTTTCGAACACATCAGCAACCACCCTCCTTCCAATCGCTGGCAGAGGTCTCCTTTTGAATGAGCAATCACCCACATCGCTGTTGACAAGTAAAATACATCCATCCAAAACTGACGAGAATCCTCCATGTGTCATGTCAAAAGCATACGTGCACCATATCGTTATATCTCCTGAAACCGGAGAAATTTATGTTCAGTGGATGAATGCTCATTTCTATTATAGAAGGCACAAAAGTGAAATTTTAACGGATAAAATGTCAAACCGACGTTTTGCTAAAGAAGCAGAACTAAAGACATGCCTAGGCAAAACTAGTGAACAAGAATATAAATTTGATAATCTTGAAATCGATATAACAACCAGTGGTCATTGTAAGATTTATGATAATAGTGAATGTCAGAATACGGATGCTATGCGGATGGCGGGCCCATGGATTTCGCTGTTCAATGTGAACGGTAAACTGTTGGCTGAAACCGCGTTGCTCAGTCAGCCGAGTGATGCTCGTGTATCCAGGTTGCTACTCACATGCACTCCTTTAATGGACAGCTTCTGCTCTATAACTCCGTCAACGGCTCCAGATGTCGCATCTTCACTCTCAATCAATTCAAACGGGAACTACAAACTGCCGTGCATATCGACGACACCAAGTCGTCTCATAGAAACAGCCACTCCGTCAATACACAAAGTTTTATTGGTATCAATGAATTCAGGTCACCTTATTCTGTTGAATGCCAACGATCTTTGTGTACTTCGCAGATTTTTGTTTGACAGCCCTATTCTAGACTTGACCGTTTCATCTGGATATATGGAAGATAAGTGTCACCTACATGGAGTTCATATGTTTTTGGCACTAGCAAACGGTCAAGTTAAAGTTCTTCAAACTGGATTACTGACTAGGCTGGATACAACAAGTTCAACCTCGCTTTAGTAAACACGTTTCTTATTGCCTTCAATAGCTCAGCTTAGTTTATGATAACTATTTGTTGTGCTCTTGAACAAAAAACGGTTATATACAATTTTATTTGTAAATTTTGCGTTACTCGTTTTCGTCAGATGTTCTAAAGAGATATTGATTTTTTTATTTTGAGAAAATATGGACCCAAATATGTTTACCTGTATAGCAGACTTAGATCTTCTGTTTTAAATTCACATTTAAAATATCCACAACAATTCTTCAGTGCTGTTATTGATTTATTGACCAATGAGCATGTCGCTAGTGCCATAGGTCAAATTTTAAATTCCCTGAACATAGATGTGTTAGCTTCTAAGTAAATATATATTTATTTTGTCTTCATACTTTACTTTTCTCTTTATATTCCCAAAAATTCTTCTTAATTTCCTTAAGTTTAAACCCGTAAACATAGAATCATGCATAGACACACATACATTCCTACATAATTACATACATACATACGTACCTCAATACATACATTAATATATGTATATATATATATATATATATATATATATATATATATATATATATATATATATATATATATATATATGTATACATCAATCAATCCATCCATACGTACATGCCTACATACATAAATACATAAATACATATATACCTGCAGACATACATACATACATGCATACATACAAACATGCAAGCGTACGTAAATCTACATAAGCAAATAATTATTCGCATAGTTTTCTAGACGTGTGTTTTGCGATATATCGTTGACCAAGTTTAATATAACTAGCGTAACGATTTTGAAAAATTCAATAAAATTCATACAAACCCTATAAATCTCAATTATGAAACTAGCCGAACTTTTACAAAAATATTAAATATTTCAAAGAAATCAGCTGGCACCGTAAGTGCAAATGCCATCTTTTTAAAGATTGCTACTTATTGACACATTCATTAATGCAGAACTAACTATCGTTCACTATTTTGGATGAAAAGCAACATATTGGGAACTAATTTTGGCACTTAATTTTACTGTAAGTTTTAAACCCATATAAACTTTAAATCCTTTAAGCTAATTGACTTAATGTGGTTGCCGAATAAACGTCGATTGCATATTCTACCTTAAACGCCTCTCAAGCATATAGTCCTTTACCGTTTATTTGGCCACACGCCAAGATTTAAAAGATGCAGGATTGTTTCATTTCACTTCTACTGGTAAGACTCGATTAGCATCGAATTTTGGCTCACTATTGTGACTTCAGGCAGAAATACATTTAGATTTATGATGATATTATCTCACGTCTTTCAATACATAAACTGTCTTTGTAAGAAAAATATGCCTTCTTACACACTTTTGGAATGAATGTTTTAAACGAGAAAACTCGATAGAAATTTTCTGTAGTTATCTTTAGACTGTTTTTTCCCTTTTTACTTGAGTAATAATTATTCTGATTGTATCATGCTTTTTATTTATTTTTTAATTAAAGAACACTAAATGTTTAATCGATTCTATTGTCACCGGCTCCTCTAGCAATATTTTGTGAAAAATAGTGAAAATAATAAACTATTACGCAACTAAATCAAGCTATTGCTTCTTTAAACTCAAAAAGGCCCAACCTTAGCCGTCGTTATTAAAACAGATTTGAGTTGTAATGAGATGAACGTTTTAATTCCCTTTCGATCATTGCGTTAACTTGTAGTATCGCCTCGCGCCAGACGGTTCAAGACAGTAGTTCCACCTACGAGAGATTTACGCATGACCTATTTTTCAAAATGCTGACATTTTCTGCCTTACATTTTTAAATTATAACGGTTACATTTGTTTCTTTTGCTAATTCGGTCAAATTGATGGCTTCAAATATTTACGTGGTAGCTAGCTGAAAGAACGGCTAGCACATGCCGTTTTCTGGATACACGCCGTCGGTTTGCCGTTTGCGAACTTTAATCCTCGATGCTTGTCATGGGGTTGTATTAAACTCGTTATCCCTGTCTTGAGATTGTAACGTTTAATGCCTTTTTTGTAAGTTATTGTTTTAAAATTGTCCAAATTGCCGTTACTTTGTTTGTTTAAAAGATTGCTTATATTATTTCTGCTACCATTACTTAAGTTGCTGCCAGTGATGCTGTTTTCGTAGGGAGCAGTCGATTATGTTTATTTGTTCTTCTTCTGTTTTATGGTGGAGTTAGCAGAGAAGGTAGAGGTCTGGGAATGTATGTGACGATAGCCGTGCCTTTGCACAAAAAATTTTATGCAAATATCTATTTATTTTCTGTAGGACACAAAGTGCCATTACCAAAATATATTTTCATGGGGTTTGATTTAATTTTACTTAATATCAAGCACACCATTTTAACTTATCAGTTTTACTAGACTGATTTGCATGAGGTGTGACATGATTTACAATGAACTATTCTTTATTCCAAAATGCTGCATGTCATTTAATCCACTTAACACGACATTGAATTACATCTTAGTATAATTATCCCAATTTAAAAGAATCTTTTCGCCGTTTCTTCTTTGTTATCACATTGACTCCATCTACCAAACTTTATGTCTGTCTCGGTGACTTTTAATTCACAAATGTGCTGCTTGTTAAATTTTAAAATGTTTACTTTTGTAACTTTTATATTTTATTCTGAAAAAAATTATGGCTATAATATTTTTTTAATATGAAACTGAATATATGTCATAACACGGCAGTACAACTTTAGCATTTTAAGGTGGAACGCCATTTTTTAAACCACATGAATAATTCTGAAAGCAAGTCTGTTAAGCCAATCGCTGTAAAAAGTTCCGTTTAACGCTATTTCTTTTTCTAAAATGTTATTTGGTGGCGAGACATGCATTGCTTTCCAAAAGACTACCGGTTAATACAGAAATTATTGGCAAGATATATTTGCTTTTACGGTTGTTCACACTTATAATCTAGCGCCGAACTTCCGATCCTTTATTTGGCCGGTATATGTTCACTCTTGTACCATACATCAATATGTAACAAGCCAAAAATACTTTATAAAGACTTTGCTTTATTGAAATTATCAACTGTGAGAAATTTATTTAGATGATGAAATTAGAAGTCGTACGTGACGTACAACACAGATACATTCAGTGGCCAAATTCTGTACCAGCTTAATCTTTTCGAACCATATAGTATGCCATTGTCAAATAACCTATATTCGTACATCGTACGCCTTCTGCATAGATTTAAAAGTAGAATAGCGTAGTCCTCTTCATACCATTGTAGTTTGTTTCCCAGTTTCTCAATAAATATTTACTTTAACAAAGGCACGATTAGGCTAAATCTACAGTCCGTGATTGCGCAGAAACTGATAAAAATTAGCAAAACTAATTCCGTGAGCCCTATTTAAAATCTTATCCTGATTTCAAACCACGCTCTGATTATAGCCATATAAGGCCGACACGCGACAGGACTTGAAAGTGAAAACAGTCTCGCCATATATTTCAAATCGCTTAATGGACATTTAATTGCTGCTTATCTCATTTATCTTACTTGATTTTAATAAAAGTGAAGTTGCGGTTTGAGTTTACGCAGTTTAAAAAGACAAAGTGTATAACGATAATTATCTATAAAAATATTTACACGCACTTATCTGTGTCAAATTATGTAAAAAATTGAAATTTCTGACAATGCATAGAAGAAAACAATAGTTTTAAATGGTATCAGTTTGGCTAGTAAGGGACATTACTTACATTTTTTACTTTGTGCTATTTTTACTTGTACTAGGGACTGTCTACGTCATATTTAAAATGTTACGCAGTTTATAATATTACTAAGACGTTTTTATAAATACCATCCTCTTTTTGTTTCTTTCTCTCTATATATTTATATAAATCTATATATATATATATATATATATATATATATATATATATATATATATATATGTAAACTATTTTGCAGACAAACAAACAAAAGTAATTTATTATCAATAATGCTTTTTTTGTTAGTTACAAACTTAAAATAAATGATCATTCATTTAAAACGAGTTTTATTTTCTCTATAAGTAGGTATTTACATAATTTTCCTTCCGCAGACAATGGACATTTGAATATATAAATAAATATATATATGCCTATAAATATATATATATATATATGCATATACAATTGTTTGCTTATATCCTTTCTGCTTTGCTTAAGATGACATATATAAGGCATATAATTGATTTAAAAATATTTTATTTACCTAAAAAAATATATTTTGCAATATTTAAAGGCAACTGCAAATATTAAGGTATGTAAATAAATTAATAAAATGTATTTATACTTATAATTGATATATATATCGATGAGCTAAAATAACACTTCTTGTCTAGAAATTTTCGCATGCAAATGTCTGTCAATGCACACACATTTGATTAATTAAAGGGGCCTGTTTTTGATCTAATCTGTCAGTTTTATCATAGTAAACGAATTTGGAATGATCTCAATCAATAATTGGTTTCCAAAGCTTTTAAGTTATATATATATATATATATATATATATATATATGTACATATGCATGCAAGATTATGTTGATTACCATATTATCTATACATTTATATACAGATGTTATACATGATGGACTGTTGTCTTTTAGACAGGTGGAATCACAATGGAGGAACAAAATAAACGACAAATGAAATCATAATTTGCTACAAAATTCTTAGTTTGATTCGTAACACTTTTCACTGTGAGTTTTGACAATTTTAGTTTTTGCCTCGTAACATTCACGAGTAAATTCCGCCGAAAAGTCCGCTTAAAAACGAGTTTTCCACAATTGTCGACACTGTGAGCTGTCAACTTCTCAGAGTTGCCGCTTTATGCAGAAACCGTTTCTGAACTACATTTGTCTTTCAAATTAATCTTATAAGTTAAATTTATATTTAACTCATTATTTTTCATATAATTCAGTATTGATATTTTGCCTCGCATGGATTTAAAGCTGTGAAATCAAGGGATGAATATTTTTTATTCATTATTGTGTCCATATTTATACATATATTTGTTTATATATATATATATATATATATATATATATATATATATATATATATATATATATAAACATCTTTTTTAAAGTTTCGTATTATGAATCTTTAACATTTTGTGTAAAAGCGTTATCACTCTGTTCTTTGTCTTTCTGTTGCTTATATTTTAATGCAACAGAGAGTTGTATGATTGCTTGCTGTGGTTGGCTGTAATTGGAATTTTTGAAATTTGCTTGATCTTTTAGCGCAAGTATTCGCTAGCTTTGTCACTTTTTTCCAATATTTTCAAAAAATGTTTAGATTGGACGTTATGTTGCATTTTATTATTTCAATTCAGATTGTAAGCTCTTTCAAAGCCACACTGATCAATCGATTCCGTGTTTCTTTGTTGATTTTTCAATTTGCAAATTTTAATGTTCTTATTTTTTATACGTTGAAGTTAATGTGAAAATAATATTTTCTAATAAATGACTTGCAAATTGCTAACATTTTCATCAAATTTACGTATTTAACTTTCCATCTTTATTTCTAAATTGTGGTTGTTTGATGGTGCCGACATATATTAACCAAGCACCTATTGTGCGATAATTTGTATATACTGGGGAACTCGTCAATTACATTATTAAAATGCATAACTATTATTATTATGAGCACAAAATTACTTGTTCTTTGCGTCAATTAAATTAAAGGCGCCAGAAGAATTATCCATACTGAGTAGCGTTAACACCGAAGCATATATTTTAAACTCGTAGGCCTAATTCTGTAAGAGAGCGCTGCGTATTTGGTTATTCATTTAGACGAATATGAAATCATAAAATACGAGTTCTTTATTGTAGAAAATGATACCGAGCATTTCGACTTTTTGAGAAAATGATTTTTCTAGTGTAAATAGTTATATATGTTTTATCAAAGGATTTATCGCCTGTGCCTGTGATGAGCTAGATCATTTAACAAAAGCGTGCGCACATAAAGCACATTGTAATACAATGCATAGTTTTTTCCAGCCAGATGATATTTTATCTCCAGCGTTGGTTGTACGTACCGCACGCGTTTTGAATTTCATTGGTCATGTGCAGATGACGAGGATAATTTAATCGACGGGTGTCAAGCTTAGTATTCAATTAAGTTTTTGACAACACTTGGTTTCCAATTGCAATTCTAGCTGTATTACATGGACTTGACGTTGATGTAATGTCGGCTGCATAATTTCGACGCTAAATTCAGTGCAGATCGCAGCATTCCAAAAATTTAATTACAACTGATTAATGAAATTTACCTTCACTGGATACGACATTTTCATTGGAGTGGTGGTTTGTGTGCATTTATGACTTTTTCAGCTATTCTAGTGGTGCTTAAAACTGTTAAAGGATCTTATACCAGGCTGGCTAACGAAGAGTGGTCAGACTATCACAGCCACCAACCCCACTCAGAAACTAGTGTCCTAGTGGTAGCAGTGGTAATAGTAGTATTAGTTTTATTATTAATTGTAATATAAATAATAGTAGCAGTTGTTGTTGGTGTTGTAGTCTTAGTATTGTTATTAGTTGCGGTGGCAGTAGTAGTATTTGTTTTTGTGGTATTAGTATCATTATTATTAGTAGTAGTAGAAGACGTGGTAGAATTAGTAGTACTATTATTTGTATTAGTAGCAGTAATAGTAGTATTATTATTTGTAATAACTTTAGTAATAATAATGCAATTGGTAGCTATAAGTTTATTTAATGCCTACGAACCCGTTCTATCTACTGATAGGACAACTAGGGTTTTAACATAAGCTACATTTGTTAAAATTTTCATATATATATTTATATATGCATTTAAAGTTTTATGACAAAATTTTTTTATAAATATGCTGTCAGTATAAACTTCATATTTCATTTTTTGGGAAATTCCATTGATCAAGTAGATCGCTTTCGTCGTTATTGGGCACATATCAAATACTTGCCAGAATTGCCGCGACTGTAATCCAAACCGAAGCTAATTAGCTTCGGCGTCTTTCATCTCATCCACCACGACACATAAACCGCCTATTATAGGCAATATTCCTTCAGTGAAAATAAAAATAATTTTGTATATGAATAAGAATTTTATTTATTACACGGCCTGCGTGGTGTAATTGATGAGTTACAAGTCTCAAGAAAATGTGACTCGGCTCGAACTCTGGCTTGAACAGCTTTTTTGCACGTAGCAAAGACGTTGCTCAAATTTCGCACTATTCCAACTTATTTATGTGGAAGTTTATTTTCTGGTCTTCTATTTAACATGACTCAAAAAATTAAAATGCATTTACAGTTTAAAATCGTTACTACTCGTTTTCAACCAAAACCTACCGCGTATAAGCATTTAAGTTTGAAATTTTGACATCTACTATCCAAATACTTTGGGGAATTACCACCACACAATTTCAGCATACACATTATGGAACCTTAATCATCGATATTTATTTATTTCAATATCAACTTATCCTCCGTTAATAGGAAGAATTTAAAGTAATGAATTTTGGTTCATTATGGTGGGACGCGCAATCATGTCTCTAGACGATGAGCAGGCAAATTGTTATTAATTACAATGTTACAATTCAAAAATATATCGAAATATTAGGTGAAGACAAACATAATAATTTTACTATAAAAATAAAAATTTTGAACAAACAAATCTACTGAAACAATACCGGTCTAGAGGATTTAGAGTAACTGCGGTTTTCTTTTGTGGGTAGTAGATTTACACTATCAGTTTCGCAAAGATCCGATTGATCCCCATTTCCAAGTACGCATTGAGTTCGTCTTCGTGGTGACTGGGTGCTGATTCGTCCCTTTCCTCCGAAGGCTTCAACGTCGTTCATACTAACCACTGGAAATGAGGTACGATCTAATCTTCGTTGACTGGGTACGCTTCGAAACGATATATTTCCCGATCCATTCCTCTAATAACACGTACAGTAAAAATTATCACAATAACAGATTTAAGCAAACGTGGTAACCTCTTACCAAAAGAGATCTATTTATATTATTATTATAAAAATAGAAATAGATATGTTTTGGAACTAGGTTGCCACATTTGCATAAATCTGTTATTGTCAGCATTTTGACTGTTTGTGTGATTCGATGCCTGATGATGGAACGGAAAATAACGTTCCAAAACGTCGCCAGTCAGCGAAGATCAGATCGAGCATCATTTCAAGTAGTTAGCATGAACGATGTTTAAGGCTTCGGCTGAAAGAGACGAATCGACGCCCAGCTACACCGACGACACAATTCAGGAGTACTTTGAAAAGGGGATCAATCGTAACTTTGCGAAACTGATAGTGCAAAGCAACTACACACGAATGAAAACTGTGGAGAATCAAAACTTGATACTCGCACTGCGCAATCATTCAAGATGTGTATCGCAAACAAGCGTTCCTTATTGTCGCTGTTATAACTTTACCTGGTTTTCATTGCCATTTGCATTTTATATGTGAAAAAAAATAATCTGGTTATAATTTCTATCTCTTGTTACGCAGGGAAGCTAATAACCTGATCATTCCAGCGTTGATCGGTGCAATCTCCCTAAAGCAAACAGATTTTTTGCGTGAATGCTAATAACACACCAATCAAAAATCTTTGGGTAAGGATGCCAGACAATTTTAAAGTGTTTTCCCAACACCATTGGTCAGTTATGCCACAGACTACATTGTATGTAAATCAAAATACGTACTAACAACTGATAAATCGGATGAATTAGATAATTTTTTTAGCTATTTAATTTAATCAAGGGTGCCATCTTGATGTAAACACATGAACCTCTAAGTATATATATATATATATATATATATATATATATATATATATCATTGTAAACTAAGCTTTGTACAGTGTTGAAAGAGCAATTTGTGCAGTAGACCGTTTTCGCACTGTTCAACATTTTCCTCGGATAAGGCACGAAATCGGGCACGTCTGCTTCGGAATCTGTTACTTTAACCACTAAGCCAACACCACACGCTACAGAAATTCCAAATAAGGACAAAACTGGTCTACAGGGTGGGTTGTCGTATCGACATTAAAAATACTACTTGTATTAGCCAATTATAATTGGCGATACAAAGAATTATATCTTTTGGTCTATGCAAACGGCCACTATGTTGTTGTTATTCATTTTAAATCCGAATAAAGCCTGTTATTCATGTTTCGAATGGAGAATAAATTATAAGTGTAAGAGAGAAGCCTGCAGGTACATAAACCCCAGTTTGGATTGCGATGTGTAAGAATGAGTCAGCTAAATGAAAATGGAGCAAGAAGTGGTTCAACAGGCGTTTAACATTAAAACTTAAACGCTTTTACGAGTTAGGTGGAGATGAACAAGTTAATTAA
This sequence comes from Eudiplozoon nipponicum, assembly GCA_029291075.1. Classification (NCBI taxonomy): domain Eukaryota; kingdom Metazoa; phylum Platyhelminthes; class Monogenea; order Mazocraeidea; family Diplozoidae; genus Eudiplozoon; species Eudiplozoon nipponicum. Next base: position 28,810 of record JAQBSW010005282.1, read on the forward strand.
ATGACGAGATACATCACCGATAAATTACAATTGGTCTCTGAATGCCGCAACATTTATTCAAAGTGATACAGTACTAATATGAATTATACTTAGTAAATTATAGTCTTGAAGATTTAAAAATTGTACTGCATACCTTAACGAAAATTGACTTTTTAACATAAGGATAATAAATTAAATCAAAACTACAGATACAAAAATGTATGTTTGAATTTTGGAGCTAGTTTTATAAATATTTAAAAACGTTCGAATAAATCCATAAAAGGTTATTCCAATAAACTTTAAGTAATTAAAATGACCATACCTTAATTTTTGAAGTGGTAACTGAAGTATTTCTTCAACGTCCGTAACGAACTCTTTCATCACATTTAAGGTTTCTGGATAGAACAAAGGTAATCCGTCCAGTGACATATTATCGAATTTAATACCTAAAGGCAACATACTTAAATAAAACACCACTCAAAACAAGATTTTTTTTAAAAAACGGAGTCATTGTGAGAATGAGCTCTGTACTTTTTATAGATTAGCGAATCAGATAAGGAAATTAAAATTTACATAATGAAATATGTGATGAAATGATTGTGTTCACTTTTCGTTCTGAGATTTTATCCTGAAGATTAGTGATGATAGGTTAAAAATTTACGTATTTAAGGTAGCAACCTCTTCTATTATTCTTCTGAATTTTAATTTCAATTATCTATAGCGAACAAAAATACGTCTTTTGATATAAGTTATTTCTAAAAAACTGAAGATATTTTAATTCAAATCATTTATGAACGAAATTATACAAACTTAAGGAAATAATTTATTAAAATGGTTATCCAGTAGAGGTAATGGGACGGGCAATGTATCATGTCATAATATATCAATTTTTTGTATACTTGACGTGCCATTAATTGTAAAGTATTCAATTGAATAGATTTATTTAATCATGCATAATTGTTGAGACTACATAAATATGCAACAATTGGTTGCGCGGTTAGTGATAACCCTTAGTTAAACAAAGTTGTGCGATTTTATATATAATCGTAGTTTATTTTTTTGAAAACTCGAATTACATATTAGCCAAGAGTGAATTGCAAATCAGCAAAAATTAAATCTTGAATTAATATACTGAACATCATCACAGTAGAAAATTTTTCAAGTAAAAAATCGGATGAACTTTTAGCCGAGGATTCTGTATCGAAATGCGAATGCTAAAAAGAAATTATTTTTTTAATATTTTGATGAATTATCCCAAAACACACATTTGCATGCCTATACCAATAACAATTAATGTAAGCTTGGATAATAATTATAGTCGAATCAAACATTTATCCAAAATTTTATCGCTTTTGTTCTAACTCTTTAACTTTGAACCACATTTCATTAGAAAATTTGCACATTCAATTTTTCAATTTCATCTAATTATTAGTCGATTTCTGTTTTCACTCTTAGTTATGTAAAATATTCCAGTTCAACAGATTTATGTCATTTATTCCTTTTGCTTACCTCTTTATTCCGTTATTTCCTTTGCTATTATTTTTTCGTATGTGACCAAATATTTCAGGTGAAAATATGACTAAACTAAAAAAAACATAAATCCGTACTTAGGGTCAATATCCTAATAATAGTTTTAACAAAATTGAAATGTTTAGCTCACTTTCACATAATAACGTTCTCATAATTTGTAGCCTTCATTTGATTAAAGTTTTCGCTCATTAAAAATGTTCAAAAGAATTTATATAGCGTCATTTTTGTCAAGCGAATTATTAAATTAAAATTCTTTAAATCATGTTTGCGAGTTTGAGATTAACAACAATCACAACGTATATAATCAGTCGCAGAACAACATAGCAAAGATATCGTCAGTCACTCATACTGACGCGTTTCGACCTTCCATGATCATCATCAGAGTACGAAGGAAAACTGACCAGCGAGGATCAAACTGCAATGCATATATACGGAAAGCAAAATTAGATATGCGGCTCTCGCCTCTAGTAGTTTCATATACAATGTTCTTGATTGGAAATGTCGGCTGCACAAATTTTATGCAGTCACAAACATTAACTCTTTGCTGCTTTGCCACATATACATAGGTAATATAATTAAACAATAATTGATTTCGCGGATAGTAGTAATAAATTCTTTAATTCAAGTTCGCGAAATTGAGAAAAATACCAATCACAATGAATATAACCAGTTGCCGCATAATCGTCAGTCACACGTACTGACGCATTTAAACTTTATACTATTATCAACAGAATACGACGGGAAAATCGCTTCGGGCAGTATAAAATGCAGATTGCACCAGAAAGCAAAGTCATCTCTCCCTTAGATCCTTTTTGTTTGTAAATTGGCAATCATACAGTGCTGTTCAGAATTTGCGCACACGGAATTCCAAGATTGGCCCATTTAATTCAGTCTGGTGATTATCCACTGCAACATCCGTGCCGCATACTTCAAGCAATTTTGAGTAATAAACCAAATTATTTAATTTGGTTAGACTTTATTATATATATATATATATATATATATATATATAATGCAATATAAATATAATTACGAAATCGGATTCAATCTTATTTGGCATGCTTTATTAGTTGCCAGTATTGCGTTGGCCATTTTATTCACTCGCGGCAATCCAATTAGAAGCTTAGAGCTTATCCACTACGCGCTTTAAACCGTACATTGCACGTAAACTTTAGTAATATACCAGGATATGCTACTGTCCAATATTTCCTTTAAGTGAATTCTGAACAAAGTACTCATCATACAATTCAGTTTGTATATAAGTGAAGATTTTGTAAAGTGAACGTATTCTGTTGTGTAAGTGATGATTTGCCGAACCTTTCCTCTGAACCAAACGCCACAGGTGAAATTCTGACAACGGTTATTCGTGAAGCTACTGATAATTAGTTCATAAAGACGAAACTGGTCTCGTTGATGATATTTATTTGCTAACTTATAGTATGTATTGCTTATAACGACCATGTCATTGGTCATTTATCTTTTCCCTCTCTATCCTAACTGAAAGTATATATATTGTGAAACGTGTGCCAGGATAGCTCATTAATTAGAGCCACAGCCTCCGAAGCGAACATGCCCAGGTTCGGACAGAGTCTGCGGCAAATTCTCGACAGTACTTGACGATTTCCCAAAAAGGACTAGCCGAGTTACATTAGTTAGTATATAACTAAAAATTTGCGTAATGTGCGGCTGGGTGGCTCAATGGTTAGAGCATCAGATTCCGAAGCAGACATGCCCAGGTTCGAGCCCTGCCCGCGGCAAATTCTGGCCAGTACATGGTGAGTTCCCAATAAGGACGAAACCGGTCTACTGGATCAATTGCCTTTTCTATACTATGCAATTCTTAGTTTATACTGACAAACGTAAGTAACCAATGTGTCAGGTGCTTATATTAAAATCGCAACCTTGATTATTAAATAAATGTTATCACCAACCGCGCAACCAATGTTCGTTTAATTATATAAATGTTCATTTCAATACCACTTCCCCATGTAATGTGGTGTCTGTTCAGTAATGACAGATTGGGCATGGTTAGTTGGAACTTTGGGTCTAAATGGATGCCATATGAGCTCCACCTAAAGGAAAAATTGACTAACCAAGTTACATTAGTTAGTATATAACTGAAAATTGTGTGCAGTGTAGTGTGCGGCAGGATGGCTCAGTGGTTAGAGCACCAGATTCCGAAGCAGACGTGCCCAGGTTCGAGTCCTGTCCGCGGCAAATTCTGGCCAGTACATGATGAGTTCCCAATAAGGACGAAACCGGTCTACTGGATGAATTGCCTTTTCTACACTATACAATTCTTAGTTTATACTTACATATGTAAGTAATTAATGGGTCAGGTGTTTATATCAAGACCGCAACCTTCATTATAAAAATTGTTATCACTACCCGCACAACCAATGTTCGTCTATCTGGATGAATTGCCTTTTCTCTATTATGCAATGTTTAGTTTATATTGAGAAATGTATAAATATATATAAGTATATATATATATATATATATATATATATATATATATATATTCATTGTACCCTTCCTTTGTGCAAAAACAAAAAGAAATTTTATCAGATATAAGAAAATTTTCTTTCTCATGGTCTTCTCAAATATCTACTCATGAACATATCTTTATATATAAATTGGAAAGCAAAACAAGATAGAAATATGTGAACAAAGAGAGTGTGAAAAATAGAAACCAATCAAATTGCGTGCGTCACATCCAGTTCAAGCTCAATGCTTGTACGTGCTTCTTCTGCTTACATAAATCCGGCTGCAATTTGTTTATCCATAAGGCTTCGTATGTGGCTAGCTCCCTTTTGTTTTTGCATTTAGTAATTACTTTGAATGCTACGTCTGGAGAACATACGTGCGATGTTTCGATGATGTGTTGCGCAATAGCAGACGTGTATTCACCATTTGATTTAAAACAGGCGTTCAAGTTGCAATGTTCTCTCATTCGAGTAATTAACCGTCTGGTCGATCGGCCTACGTAAGTTGATCGACAACTTGCGCATGTATATTGGTAAATAATATTTGATATCGACATTAACGGCTGTTTCTCTTTGATTGCTGGTAAAGGCAAGTGTGTTACCCTAAATAACACTCGTAGTTTGGCTGCATTAAATGTGCGTGTTAATGCTGCTTCAACTTTCTTTTGTGCCATTCGGGAAACTGCATCCCCCTTAAATGGGATGTTTAGGTAGACGGTTTTCTTTTCTGGCCCATAGTACGTCTGTTTCTGGTTAACTCCCCTTTTAATAATTGATTCAATTAATTGTCTGGGATAGCCATTAGACATTAAATCGTTAATTGCTTTATTATATTCATTTTCTTTAGAATCTTGACTAACCAACCTGTCAATTCTTGAAAAGCAACCACGAACTGTTGATAATTTATATTGAAATGGCACAAAACTGCTGTAATGCAAATACTGTGCAGACCATGTTGGTTTATGGTAAATTGTTCTGTTTAATTTACCATTAGTTCTTTCTTTAATAGTACATCTAGGAAAGGCAGACAGTCATCTTTCTCGTGCTCTGACGTGAAACCGATATTCTTATTTGCACAAAGGAAGGGTACAATGAATTTTATTAAAGCTCGCATTTCAAAAGAATCTTTCAGAAAACTAGATGAACTATGACGTTAAAGTGTAGAGCGCAAGAACGCAATTGTGGTTAAAACATTATTATCAGTGTATTAAACAATTACGGTTCCCAGGTGATTTGGTACGCAGTTTACGAAAGTCAAAACTACGAGTCAACCGAAGAAATCTTACAAGGTTGGCGTATTCTAAAATTGAGCAGTTGAAGGAAGATGAAGCAGTGCTACAGGCAAGAATTTGGTGTGTATCTTGTGTATTAGATGAACTAAGTCTTTTTGCAAGAATGAAATTTTTGATGTTTTTGCCGACAGTTATGAAGAAAGATAAAGCAAGAATTTTGAACAAATTGGAAAAAGATGTAAAACCTGGAGTTTTGTGTGATTTAATACCGACCGATCTTGATAAGCGTGTGCTTAACTTATCAAAAGTGCCAATCGATCAGCTAACAATGGAGGCACTATCGATGGGCCGAAATTATGGAATACATCCTTCTAATAAATGCGATGTTGATTTTGAGGCAGCATTTGAATTGTTATTTGAACAAACAGCTGACTTGGAGCCTACCAGTATTGATTATAAAAATTGGTTCAAGGCTACACTAGTTGATCAGGCTTCACACCTGAAATCGTCTAAATGTGCAGAGCAGCATGCGTTGACAAAGCAGCATCTAAATGCACTTAGAAATATCAGCAGAAATGCAGACATCAAAATACTACGCGCTGATAAAGGAAAGAGCGCAGTTATAATGGACAAATCTGAATACGTACAAAAGATGGAAAACGTGTTAAATGACAATACAAAATTCACACGTCTAGACGATAAATCAGATGAAATAGACAAGGTGGAGCGCAAAGTAATAAATGAAATTAAGATTTTGACAGATGCCGGTTTTATTGATGAGGCCACTGCACAGAAGCTCAAGCCAGTTGGATCATCTACACCAATAATGTACGGATTACCAAAAACACACAAAAGAGGTTGTCCTATGAGGCCAATTTTATCAATGGTAAATTCTCCGTTTCATGCACTAGCTAAATGGCTAGTTCGTTTACTTGAACCATTACGTAAACTACTAGGTAATCATTCGGTTGCCGATTCGTTTGAGTTTGTAAACAAAATTCAAGATATAAATGTTAAAAACAAGATTATGGTATCTTTTGATGTTACGTCTTTGTTTACAAATGTTCCAATTGATGAAACCATTGACATTATAGTCAAAGCGGTAGAACACGATATATTACCATCGCCGGTGCCAGGTCAAACTCTACGCAAGCTTATCTTATTATGCACGAAAGACGTACGATTTCGTTTTAATGGAAACATCTACAAACAGACTGATGGTGTCGCAATGGGAAGCCCCTTATCTCCAGTGTTGGCTGAGATTTTTCTAGGGCACCTAGAAAATACATCATTAAAGAGTGACATAAGTAAATGTGCTCAATATATACGGTACGTGGATGATATATTTCTTGTACTTAAAAACAGGTCGCAATCACGAACATTGCTTCAAAGTTTCAACAAAGCACATAAGAATATCGGTTTCACGTCAGAGCACGAGAAAGATGACTGTCTGCCTTTCCTAGATGTACTATTAAAGAAAGAAACTAATGGTAAATTAAACAGAACAATTTACCATAAACCAACAAGTATTTGAATTACAGCAGTTTTGTGCCATTTCAATATAAATTATTAACAGTTCGTGGTTGCTTTTCAAGAATTGACAGGTTGGTTAGTCAAGATTCTAAAGAAAATGAATATAATAAAGCAATTAACGATTTAATGTCTAATGGCTATCCCAGACAATTAATTGAATCAATTATTAAAAGGAGAGTTAACCAGAAACAGACGTACTATGGGCCAGAAAAGAAAACCGTCTACCTAAACATCCCATTTAAGGGGGATGCAGTTTCCCGAATGGCACAAAAGAAAGTTGAAGCAGCATTGACACGCACATTTAATGCAGCCAAACTACGAGTGTTATTTAGGGTAACACACTTGCCTTTACCAGCAATCAAAGAGAAACAGCCGTTAATGTCGATATCAAATATTATTTACCAATATACATGCGCAAGTTGTCGATCAATTTACGTAGGCCGATCGACCAGACGGTTAATTACTCGAATGAGAGAACATTGCAACTTGAACGCCTGTTTTAAATCAAATGGTGAATACACGTCTGCTATTGCGCAACACATCATCGAAACATCGCACGTATGTTCTCCAGACGTAGCATTCAAAGTAATTACTAAATGTAAAAACAAAAGGGAGCTAGCCACATACGAAGCCTTATGGATAAACAAATTGCAGCCGGATTTATGTAAGCAGAAGAAGCACGTACAAGCATTGAGCTTGAACTGGATGTGACGCACGCAATTTGATTGGTTTCTATTTTTCACACTCTCTTTGTTCACATATTTCTATCTTGTTTTGCTTTCCAATTTATATATAAAGATATGTTCATGAGTAGATATTTGAGAAGACCATGAGAAAGAAAATTTTCTTATATCTGATAAAATTTCTTTTTGTTTTTGTACATAGGAATGGTACAATGAATTTTATTAAAGCTCGCATTTCAAAAGAATATATATATATATATATATATATATATATATATATATATATATATATTCTGGTATTTTTGTTTATAGGAAGATCTTAAACTGGATTTATATGATTGCTATCACCACCCGCACAACCAATAGTCAGGTAGTGAATGACTTGCATTATTCTTTGTTTCTTACTTTTTCTCTTGCTCCAAATACATAATAATACATCCTATGGATGGGACGAAATTATGGAATACATCCTTCTAATAAATGCGATTTTGATTTTGAGGCAGCATTTGAATTGCTATTTGAACAAACAGTATCTGATAAAATTTCTTTTTGTTTTTGCACACCGGAAGGGTACAATGAATATTTATATATACGTATAATAAAGCAACAATGAGCCAGTTTATCTATTTCATAGTCAGATGACGCTCTTGTGTGGTTCTTGTCTAAGGCAATCAATTACGCCCTAATTGAGTGCGTGAGGGTGAAATCAATTATTTGATCCATGTTTTCAGGCTGCAGACAACCACTTCTCGCATGTTATCTAACCAGTCTCACTTACCATAACTATCGTCAGTCACACAAACTGACGAGTTTCGACTTTTTTTGTTCTCATTAGGGCACTACTGCAAACTGACCGACGAAAATAAAATCTCAATGAGCTTCAAAATTGTACAAATTATAAAACTGCATTTTACTCCTAGTAGTGTCGCATAGACTGTTCTTAACTGAAATGATGGTTGCGCAATTTATGTTCATCCATACACGTAACTATTTTACGGCTCCTGTGACACTTATGCGGACTGTTAAACAGATTTGTGTGCATTAAAAAAACATTAATTTAAATATAAATACAACCCAAAACGCTTTGCCATCAAATGTATCCGCGGTCATTTGTTTGAAGTTATTTCAAAGCACAAGCAGAATTGCCATGACCAGGTTTATGGAAAGTTGCCTTCGCAATAAAAATGATAAAATCTTAACCGTAATGAAGATGAATTGTCAAATAACCAATAAAGCAATTTCTAATCTGTAAATGCTTCCGTCCATATTTAACGCATTCAAGTATAAGTTTCAAATGCGATCCCTGAATTAATTTTGGGGAAATGCGCCTAGCGTCTCAGGCCTACGTTAATAAAATTATTCATTAGGCTGGTAGAATTCATTAATATTTTTATTCCGTTCACTAATTGGGAATAAGAAATATGGTTTTAAGCAATATTCGACTTACAGCGACTAAATTCCGAGGCACAGATGCATTAAAAGAACAATGTGATTTAAAGTTTCTGACTTGTTTTAACGGTTTTATTAATGCTTTCAAAGTGCATTTATTTAAATATTAAAGTACATGTTTCTTTGTTTAGAAGGTGTGTTTATATGTCAACGCTAGCACTAATTGTTGTAAAAACTTTTTAAAATAAATAAATGAATAATTTTTATTGATCAATTATCCTGTAATATGTGTGTTGATTTTTAATCGAAATGCAATAAACAGTTATCATGAATGATTTTCAAACTTGTTCATAGTTATTTCAAATTTGTTCTGCTAATAAATTAATTGATATTCTTAATTAGGCATAAACTGAATTTGAAAATGATTATAGTTGCTACCATTTCTGAATCGATCATGCTTTAATCGTTTTCACTGTTATAGATCGATCTTACTTCGATCCTTGGCGAAGAAACCTCTTTGAAAGTGTGGAAATTCGTATGTTAGTTAGGCATTTAGATCGTTTTGTCGGTGACTCGGACAACTGAACTTCTTGACGTATTATTGAACAAAAAATAATTATTTTCTGGGATTTTGCTCATCTGCAGGTGACTACATGGAATTTCCTTCTGGTTCTCTAAAGCTTAACTTTATTGTGATTTTGACAATCTAGCGCTTTAACCGTTGCTAGTTCGCAGCAATAGGCATCATTTTCGTTCGGTTAATATGCTATCAATTTATTCAGGTGGTAACCATCATTGTGGGAGAAGCAGAAATTTTCATAAGAAGCAGAATAATTGAAAAAATAATAATGTCATAAACTAGCGCATTTCCGATGTGTTCGCTGCGTTCGCTATCCATCATATAGTGTTCAGTGCGAATTTTAAAATGGTAGTGGGTTTTCACTGCGAACTCATTTGTATGCACTTGCATCGTCATTCTCATTTGCTACTGACAAAAGGAACGCATAATTCTCATTAAATTAAGTGCTATCTTAGCTTGCTCAAATTGTTATTTTGCCCAAATTAATTGATTATTTCGGGTCGAAATATATTTCCAACAAAAACAGAAATAGTTTTATCTATTTCATATTCCTTGCGTGATATTTCGATCAACAATCTCGGTTGTCTTTTTCATAATACGTGCTCCTTACGAACAAGTATATCCAACATAAACTGATACAGTGTTGTGTAAGTTATTTTGTCCATCTTTGCGAATTTTCGTGCAATGATAAAATACCTGATTTTATGCGACAGAAATCGCCATGGCTTGAGTAGTATGTCTCATTGTTGTACGCAAAAACTATAGAAATAAACTTTTAGTAGTTCTAATTAAATTTTGTGCGTAAAATGATTTTAGGTTGGTCTTGTTCCAAGATTGACAAATATTCCCGAAAAAAGAACGTCTATTTTTAATCCTGACATGATTTGCACAATCAACAAAATTATTGACTGATAATTTATTATATAAAATTAATAACAGTGATAGTTACTAAGTCCATTGCTAGCAGCAGTGTTTCATTAGAATCATCCAACTATTCAACCGTTGCTGTATTTCTTTTTATAGCCATAAATATTCTATGGATGAACGAATGCCAACGATAAATGCAATGCAGTCTATTCATACACGACATTTGAATACTGTTCAAACAATATTATCATTATTTACAAATTTTGTGGAGGAATTCAAAAAATATCAATTCTCCTCACTTATTAGCATTATGACTAGGTTCAAATATATTCACCAAGAAAATAGTTCATTTGACCTAAACTTACAATATTATTATATCTGACAATACCTGACCTATTCTGCGTACAGTTGCTATAGTTCGAACAACATTTTCACTATCCCTCGTCAGTCCATATTTCTGATGAAACATTAATAACAAACTAATAAAGCATGTATAAAATTTCGTTTGATCGATTTATTTATACTTCTGATTTTGCAGTCTTATATTAGCTAACTCAAGTTTCATTAGAATGTAGGACCTTGGTGAATCGAGCGCTTATTAATAGACATTTATCTCAATTTTCCCTTTTCCTTAAATTTCCCATTCTTTTATTTGGTAGTTCTTCTTTCTGAACTTCATTTCGGTTATTTTATATCTAAATTAAGTTTTATTTATTTTGCTGACTATTTTATCATTTACACTTTAATGATTCTTAACTCTGTCTCCTCTCGTACCAGTGAGTCTGTCCCTGATTGCATAATTTTACATGGGAAGAATAAATTAATTTAAGTAAAATTTCACATCTGTCTATTTTTACATTTTGATCACTTACCTTGACATCGGTTTTTTACTAATATATATGCTAGTTTACTTTGCTCTTCTTCCCAGCGAAGTTGTCACACTTAACTACTTAATTCACATAGTAAGTTTAAAAATTTAGTCTAATGCTCGCTGTGGATACATTAAAGATTAAACAAACATTGGTTGCGCGGGCGGTGATAACAATTATTCTAATCAAGGTTGAAGTCTTGATATAAGCACCTGACCCATTTATTACTTAAATATGCTAGTATAAACTGAGAATTGTATAATGTAGAAAGGGCAATTCATCCAGTCTGCGGCAATTTTTGGCCATTACATGATGAGTTCCCAATAAGGACGAAACCGGTTTACTGGATGAATTGTCCTTTCTACAGTATACAATTCTTATCTTATACTGGCATATGTAAGTAATTAATTGGTCAGGTGCTTATATCAAGACAGCAACCTTGATTATAATAATACTTAAAGATTAATCTCTGTAATATCATTTAAATGGTTGTTCACTGAAGTTATAGAGTACGTATACATTTGCGATGCGCGCCTATCTTTTAAAAGCGCAGTAAGTTTTTAAAAGGACACCTATTCAGTATAGGAAATGCTGGAGTAGTTAGTGTTCAGAAGTAGTTGTTATTCTTTATTTTGGCGAAATTTAGCATATCCTTAAAACCATTGTGGTGTTAACATGTACCGACTCGGTAACCATTATGTTGTTACCATGTACCAATTCGGCATTGGTTCACCTGGCAGTCTAATATGCCATCCTTTGAGCATGGTCGTTGGAGCGAATCCTGTAGCTGTTGATATGGTAAAGCGCATGGCCCGCTCGACCAAATGTAATCTCTCTCCACGTTCCAGGTCTCTCGTGACACCAACATCACAATACATATTTCATCGTCCGGTGTGCTCACTCAACCGTCGCGTAGGTCTGCACGTGAAAAGTTGCTGTGCGGGTATGTTTTATGTCAAGAACTTTGCACCACTGAATAAATTCTCTCGACTCGAACTGTGAACCTTGGTTGGTAACAATAACTTGTGGTGAAAAATATCAACTGATCCATCGCTCTTATAAACACGTTATAATAGTAATCCATTTTGATCTTCTTCAGTGGTACAAACTCGACCCATCGGGTAAACTTATCGAACATGGAAAACACAAAGGCTACGCCATAACGAACTACTGTCAGTGGACCTACCAGGTCAATATGCAGAAACTGGTTCCGTGTAGTGGCACTGAAAGCAATCAGAGTGACCTTTTCTCTTTTTTGTGGCTTAAAAGGTTGACATGTAGAGCACTGTTGATGAAAGATAAGAATTTCTAAGGACATGCCAGGCCAATTTAATCTTGACTTCAATGTCTCAATGAGTCGCCCGGTGCCGGGATTACCCAGCGTTTCATGTCAAAGGGCCATCAATTCTGTTCTTATAGACTCTGGCCCAAACCATTGCACTGTTCTTCTAGCATCAAAAGGCCGTTTTCCATGCTCAACATTTTATTTGGTGCGGACACAACTGCGCAGTCTTTTAACCTATTGACTATTTACTGTCATGTAGCATCCTTTTCGTTCTTCAGAGACTTTGATAAGTGGCGAAATCCACACAGCGGAAATTCTGCTGAGGCATCGGCTGCCGCATTATCGATACCGGCTCTCTGATGAATTGATATATTGTACTCTTCCATCTCTTCCATGGCAATGTGTTCTCATTTTTTCTCAATAATCAGTGCTCTCCAATACACTAGTGCTTTGTGGTCGGTAAAGACGTTTATATGTTCAACGATGGCAAAATAGCTAAACTTCCGTAGTGCCCATTGTACAGTAATTAATCACTTTTCTGTGAGGGAAAAGTTTTGTTCCGCTTTAGTTAATGTGCGACATATATTGCGCAGGACGTCGGCCAGCTGGTTACACTGCTCCTATTCCAATATCTGTCGCGTCAGTAACAGTTGATATATTGCCTAGTGGAAAAGTCAAAATAGTTACGCCTATTAGTTTCTGCTTGCATGATAAACGCTTCTTGAGCCTCCTCCATTCAATGAAACGATATCATTAAACAATAATTGATTGCGCGGGTGGTGGTAACAATGCTTTAAATCAAGTTTGCGAGCTTGAAGTAAACACCAACCCCATTGTATTTAACCAGTCTACGAACAACATAACAAAACTACCGCCAGCTGCAACGCACTGACGCGTTTCGACCTTCCATGATCATCATCAGAGTACGACGGCAAACTGACTATCGAGGATCAAACCGCATTGAATATATATGGAAATCAAATTTAGATATGCGGCTCTCACCTCTAGCAGTCTTGCATACATTGAACTTGACTGGAAATGTCGGCTGCACAATTTCTATGCAGTCACGAACATTAATTGTTTGCAGCTTTCGCCACATATACATATAAAGACAATACAATTAAACAATAATTGATTGCGCGGGTGGTGGTAACAATGCTTTAAATCAAGTTTGCGAGCTTGAAGTAAACACCAACCCCATTGTATTTAACCAGTCTACGAACAACATAACAAAACTACCGCCAGCTGCAACGCACTGACGCGTTTCGACCTTCCATGATCATCATCAGAGTACGACGGCAAACTGACTATCGAGGATCAAACCGCATTGAATATATATGGAAATCAAATTTAGATATGCGGCTCTCACCTCTAGCAGTCTTGCATACATTGAACTTGACTGGAAATGTCGGCTGCACAATTTCTATGCAGTCACGAACATTAATTGTTTGCAGCTTTCGCCACATATACATATAAAGACAATACAATTAAACAATAATTGATTGCGCGGGTGGTGGTAACAATGCTTTAAATCAAGTTTGCGAGCTTGAAGTAAACACCAACCCCATTGTATTTAACCAGTCTACGAACAACATAACAAAACTACCGCCAGCTGCAACGCACTGACGCGTTTCGACCTTCCATGATCATCATCAGAGTACGACGGCAAACTGACTATCGAGGATCAAACCGCATTGAATATATATGGAAATCAAATTTAGATATGCGGCTCTCACCTCTAGCAGTCTTGCATACATTGAACTTGACTGGAAATGTCGGCTGCACAATTTCTATGCAGTCACGAACATTAATTGTTTGCAGCTTTCGCCACATATACATATAAAGACAATACAATTAAACAATAATTGATTGCGCGGGTGGTGGTAACAATGCTTTAAATCAAGTTTGCGAGCTTGAAGTAAACACCAACCCCATTGTATTTAACCAGTCTACGAACAACATAACAAAACTACCGCCAGCTGCAACGCACTGACGCGTTTCGACCTTCCATGATCATCATCAGAGTACGACGGCAAACTGACTATCGAGGATCAAACCGCATTGAATATATATGGAAATCAAATTTAGATATGCGGCTCTCACCTCTAGCAGTCTTGCATACATTGAACTTGACTGGAAATGTCGGCTGCACAATTTCTATGCAGTCACGAACATTAATTGTTTGCAGCTTTCGCCACATATACATATAAAGACAATACAATTAAACAATAATTGATTGCGCGGGTGGTGGTAACAATGCTTTAAATCAAGTTTGCGAGCTTGAAGTAAACACCAACCCCATTGTATTTAACCAGTCTACGAACAACATAACAAAACTACCGCCAGCTGCAACGCACTGACGCGTTTCGACCTTCCATGATCATCATCAGAGTACGACGGCAAACTGACTATCGAGGATCAAACCGCATTGAATATATATGGAAATCAAATTTAGATATGCGGCTCTCACCTCTAGCAGTCTTGCATACATTGAACTTGACTGGAAATGTCGGCTGCACAATTTCTATGCAGTCACGAACATTAATTGTTTGCAGCTTTCGCCACATATACATATAAAGACAATACAATTAAACAATAATTGATTGCGCGGGTGGTGGTAACAATGCTTTAAATCAAGTTTGCGAGCTTGAAGTAAACACCAACCCCATTGTATTTCCAGTCAAGTTAAATGTATGCAAGACTGCTAGAGGTGAGAGCCGCATATCTAAATTTGATTTCCATATATATTCAATGCGGTTTGATCCTCGATAGTCAGTTTGCCGTCGTACTCTGATGATGATCATGGAAGGTCGAAACGCGTCAGTGCGTTGCGGCTGGCGGTAGTTTTGTTATGTTGTTCGTAGACTGGTTAAATACAATGGGGTTGGTGTTTACTTCAAGCTCGCACACTTGATTTAAAGCATTGTTACCACCACCCGCGCAATCAATTATTGTTTAATTGTATTGTCTATATATGTATATGTGGCGAAAGCTGCAAACAGTTAATGTTCGTGACTGCATAGAAATTGTGCAGCCGACATTTCCAGTCAAGTTCAATGTATGCAAGACTGCTAGAGGTGAGAGCCGCATATCTAAATTTGATTTCCATATATATTCAATGCGGTTTGATCCTCGATAGTCAGTTTGCCGTCGTACTCTGATGATGATCATGGAAGGTCGAAACGCGTCAGTGCGTTGCAGCTGGCGGTAGTTTTGTTATGTTGTTCGTAGACTGGTTAAATACAATGGGGTTGGTGTTTACTTCAAGCTCGCACACTTGATTTAAAGCAAACGATATCATGGCACTAGTTAACTCATACAAAGGTTGTTGCGTAGCCGCCATCCCTGCAGGATATGGTCTATAGAAATTCACCATACCAATAAACTACTGCAATTGATTTCTAGTAGTAGGTACCGGATAGTCCTTGATAGGATGTACATTCAAATCTAATGGCATACATCCCTCCGCTGAGACTGGGTGGCCCAGGTACCGTACTTCCCGATCTATCTGAACATATTCTGGATTAAAATGTAATCGCCAGTCTACAGCTTTGACCAACATTTTCTGCAGCCTAACACGTAATTCGTGTTTAGTAGTGGCCCATATAGTAACATCGTCCATGTAAGCTGTTGTATAGGGTAAGTCAAGCACGAAATAATCTGTCATTCTTTGGAACACTTTCAGTGCGTTTACAAGATCAAATGGTACCCGAGTGAATTGGAAATGACCTAAAATTACCTTCACCGCTAACTGCCATCGGTCTTCGGGCCGCACGCCTATTTGCCGAAATCCCTGTTTAAGATCAATCACGGAAAACCATTTGCCTCCCGCTAGCTGTAGGAACAGATCACGCAGAGCAGGCATGGGATACGGGTCAGGTTTAGTCACCGAGTTTAAATGCCGGAAATCAGCCGCCGGTCAGAGCGAACCATTCTTTTTCGTAACGTAAAACATTTGAGATCGAAAAACAGATGATGATGATGATGGTTCAAGAACGCCGGTTTCAATCATTTTTGGGTTGCTCTGGTCGCTGTTGCTAATTTCTTTGTAGGAGCGCTATATACTTTTGGTGATTCATAACCTTCATTTAGTTCTAGCCATAGTTTAACGCGGTTGACCGTCGGCCCCAAAACATTCGCTGCAATCAGAAATTTGGAATATAATTTTGTACGGTGCTTGAATATTTTTCCAACACCCGGGCAGACAACTGGTCTCCACATGCACCTCAGGGGTACATATAGACTTTATGAAATTTATGCTTTCCGGCATCGTTATGTATATACGTTTATTATGACAGTCTATTGTCTAAACTCATTTTCTAATGAAATCAAGTCCCAATAAGTGTGTAAGAGTATTCGCTACAGCAAGAGACATATGGCAGATATTTCCATTTATTAATAAATTCGTGTCCCATTCGCCCGCAGCCACCATCGACGTGCCAAATGTCTGACACAAATTTGCTCTCATAGGTCTTATATTGTTTAACGGCCATGTCATTGCTAATACCGACACATCAGCTCCAGAATCCAATTGCATTATTACTGGCTGTTTGTTGAAGAGTTCTCATAGTTTAACTTTAATAAAAATCCTTACCTGTGGCAACGTTTCCCACACTTCTTTTTCTTCGAAGGCCATCTGTTTTGCAACAATTTTTAGGGTTCTCTGCTGGTCTGCTCTCGATCTACAAATCGGAGCATATAAAGGGCTAAAAATTTTAGCATGATCTCGACCAACATTATTGGTGAGATGGTGGACCCTATTTCCCCAATAAATTGGCCGCTCTCTAGGAACACTATACCGTTTTTGCTGGCCCTTAGATTATGTATTCTTTGAAGATTGTGTTCTTATATATAGAATTTGCTACCAAGCCAATGGCTGTTACCGTCTATCGATTACTTGCTGATTATGCCGTGAAGAATTCCAGTGAAGTATGACGCTCCTGCCAGATTTTGAAATCGGATCCATACGTGGAATCGCAACTGCCAACTTGTTTGTCAGCATGGTTGAACTATGAAGAACCCAAATTCTTTCTTTCAGGCCTTCCTGGGCGCTGGATATTGCACCGTATTTGGTAGGATTCAGCAGCATAAACATGATGGCCGCATGCGGTTGTAATCCGTGTAAAGACTCAGCTAGCTTTGAGAACAACTGTTTGATGCGTGCCTTGGTATCAAGGTGCATCGCACCGAGTAATGGTTTTATAGCTGTACAATTCTGAAAACACCTCATGAGGCCTGGCTCGGACGTGATCCAACACCCGTCTATTGTACTCTTCATACGTGAGGTCGAAAGGTAAATCTATTTGGATTGCTACTGCCCAGTCAACTAATTCCTGGACAGCCACGCATACAGTAGGTGCTTCTAATGTAAATGCTTGTGCTTGAGCGGATGTTTCAATTTTTTCGAAACACAACTTTGGTGTAAGTATTGGCTTAAATTCTGATGACGATTGGTAAAAACTCGTCGATTCGGTTGAAAACACTAGCATATTTCTTTCTGATTCTTCTTGGGCGTGCTTGCCATTGTTGTTTCTACCTATATTGATTGGTTCGTTTATGCGGATTTTATCAAATTTTTTTATAAATGTATCCTACCGCCGAGACTTAATTATACCTAATTCTGCATTCAAACTATTCATTTGTGCAGTCAATCCTCTAATTATCGTTTCCAATCCGTCAGAATCCATTTGTATCTTCACACAATTTTTTTTATTTTAATCAAATAGAGATAGGATTTTGCACGTATAAAGAGCATCGATTTAGTAAAAAAAAATTACAAATAGTTAGTATTTTATGTTCACATTTACGGCTCGAAGTCTGCTTCCATCATTGTGTTGACTGCTCCATCATAACACGGGCGCTTCTGCGAAGACTTTCTCTTTAATTCATGTCAGCCCTATATAGGACCCTTAGTGCGTTCTTAGTCTCAAAGTTGGCTATTGCACACTCCACTTGAGAGAAATGTCGACTGCAGAAATTGTATGATTGCAGTTTTAAATTTTTTTTTGTAAATTTAGTAAGATAGAAGCAGGGTTTTACTTCGCGGACGATGTAAAGAAGAATCTTTCTCAGGGTTGTGGTATTGATGTAATCAATAATCCTTTATTATTTACCATAATTATTCGAGACTAATAATAATTACTAACAGTAAAACTTACTGGCCTTCATTGGTCTTCATTAAAGCTTGGCTTAAATCTGACTGATGAATTTCAGAGCCCCAATATTTCCATGGTTTTTATCCTCATTAGAGGATTTACGTTTTTTCTTTGATAATGACCGTGAGATTATGAAACTCATTAGATGTCCTAAATGGTATATTTTTATTACTGTATGAAGGCTAAAAATATCTGTGTGTTATTTCAATAGACCCCTCCCAACTAAAATTATGTCTTACAAAACACGACTTAATTAAACGTAGCGTAATTGGATACTTGTGCTTATCAACCTCTTAATATAAACCCCATTCACAACTAAACTACATCAGACATGGATCTCTTTATTAATAATTACTTATTCTGGATGTATCAACTGATTTATAGATAAAAATCTTCATTATCAAACACAGACTTGCTTAACAAAAAATATATTTTATACGATACCAAGTTATTAAAGTGTTTCTGTTTTGTAAATTTCAACAGCTCAGAACATCTTGAATTAATCAGCCAACTTTTGGAATGGTATGGAAACCATTTGGTATTCATCACTCCCATATTTCCAACTGTCAGACAGAATAAATGTACAGATGTTTTATTACAAACAGTTTTACATCTAATTAAATTTGAATCATTTTCCTTGCTAATTTCCTTTTTTCGTGTCTCGAATAGGGCATGTCAGTCAAAAACAAATGATGCAACAACTACCCGAAATATGTTTCCTGTTATTTAGGGGGAAAGCATCTGCAATCATTTATGTATGAGATTTATGTTTTATATTTTAAAGCCTTAAAATACGTTAATATTATATTTTCCACATTAACATAATTAACTGAAATTTAAGGTCAAAATAATGTCTATATCCATATATATATATATATATATATATATATATATATATTAGTACTAAATATAATATAATATTAAAAAAATGAGAAAGACATCTATTACGCAAGTTTTAGATAATATCGACAATATGAGTATATATATATATATATATATATATAAACTAACTTTCCATAATATTATATATATATATATATATATATATATATATATATATATATATATATGTTAGTGCATTTTTCCATAAGTAAAATATTCATACTGATATATATATATATATATATATATATATATATATATATATGTATACTTCTATCCAAAAGTATGCATATTTCGTTAAATACCTATCTTTATTTACGTCTGTAATCGTTACTTCGAACTTGTTTTCTTTTATATTTATATGAATGCAAGATAACACTATTTAATCGTTTTAGCTACTCTCATTTTATGCCTACCTTTTTTGAATTTTTGTCTAGATTTTTTAATCATCAAATAAAATTTTCTTAAATTTTCATAAATGAAAACCGATATACTTTAACTAAACTTCTCAAATTTATTCCTAACAATGTATTCAACCGCTTTATTTTATGACCCATCAATTTATCTACCTATGCAGGTTTCTTTCGGTAAACTAAAATAATAACCCATCTCAAATTACCACACAGAATAAGCACACTACGTTTGTTGCAAATTAAACATTAATGTATACGTACACCGTCTTATTTAACACGAATATTTTTTATTTATGCACTACGAGTCATATTTCTAAAATTTTAAATAAAAGAATTGCAGCTTATATCATGAGTATATATATATATTTATATATATATATATATATATATATATATATATAATGTCAGAGTTAAATAAACTAGCAAAAAGGTAGGAAGTCCTATTCATGAAGAAGACCAGTTTCGTGTTGCAAATCAACCACTGCATCACCTAACCGCCACACTTCATGTTATTTTCAGCTATGAACCAATTTGCGTTTTTCAGATGGAGCAAATTTTGCATTCTTTCGATATAATGTTCCAGCAGGCCACGCTTTATTTGCTTTTGTACAACACACACTATGTCAACAAGGGAAAGGATAATGAATTGAGATATCACTTCCTATTTTTCTAGTTTATATGTCTGTCAATTTCTTGCTGTTTTCCCAATAAGGGTGATTCCGTTCTACTTGATTAATTGCATTTGTAGGTTAAGTTTATCGAAAATAATTATTCATAATAAATTTCAGTCATAATACTTCCATTCAAAATCAATTCCATAGGTGTCAGAGCGTCTGTATTATAATAAAAGACCGCGTGTACCTAAATGGAAATTGAGGCCGAAAGCGATGTCAAATAGGCTCCTCATGAAGGAATCGCTGACCAAGTTACGCAAGATAATATATAGAATAAAGCTAGTGCGCTAATTGTAGGATCAGTGATTAATTTGTAATATTTAGTTGCAAATGTGCTTCTTATCAAGCCCTGGTCATTGAAATTCTGGCACCTCGTAGTGATCTATAATTACTACTTTATGCAAGTTTACTTTAATATGATAGAGTATTTATATTAAAATCTAACCGTAAAGCAATAATTCAATATATATATATATATATATATATATATATATATATATATGTTTGTGTTAAAATGAAGTTTAGTGGCACAATTGTAGGTAGATAAATATATATGTTGCCTGTTTAATCTAAGCATTGCAAAAAGTGTTGACAGCAATTCATCATTTAAACCAGTTTCGTTTTTCCTCGGAACTCTTTAAATAATTCCTAGAATTTGAGGCAACCGATGTTCTAGCCGCGGATCATGTTTTGGAGGCTTGCTTTCGTCCACTGCGCTACTTTTGTGATACACTGCACACAATTTTCAGTTTTATAGCGACTTTAATTTCTCGGTTATCAATTCTTTAAAATTGACCCATTTGACACCGGCTGAGGTCAGAATTTCTAACTAGTTACGCACAGTATATATATATATATATATATATATATATATATATATATAGAAAGAGAGAGAGAGATAGTGAAATAGATCATAGTGTCGACTCTTAATGGAAAGTCACCGGTAGACATGATATGTATGTAAATATTAGATAGCTACTTTATCTCATGCCAACTTTACTATAGCGTTCTGATACTAATTTACCTAACTCGTTTATTCTAGTTTTTAATTGAGCTCAGATATAAATTCGTGATCATTGATGAAACCTTTTTGTTTAAATCTCAGACTGATGCCTTGGCATGATTAATGAAATATATTTAGATCAATGTAATATTTTTACGGAATTTGTTAATGATAGCATGTTTTTAAAATAACTGATTTCACAATTAATATTTTATTTTGATTAGAAAGGCTGTTTACACGTTTAAAATTCTAATGCATTTCTGCTTTATTATAAAATAATTAGTTCAGTTTTACAATATTTGAACCTGAGTAACCTGAAATAGTGGTCAAGACGAACACAGGGGTTATTTATCTGTACAATGTGGAACGATTTTTATTGATAATCATTGCCAAAAAATCTCTCAATCAATTCTACATAATTTTTACTTTAAACAGACTATTTAATAGACTTTGCTATAGAAATTAAGCATCATTTCCTTTAATTCGTTTGCACCAGGCAACTTGCGAACTGTGATAAATAAGTAAGTACAGACATTGGTCAAAACACTCATACTATGAGGAGTTTGTGTTAAAAAGTCAATCCATCCATATTTGCACAGTTACATCTATAACTTGCATTCAATAAGAAGTAGACGGAAATGCTAGACATCTTTGAATCAATAATATACCGCTTCGTTGCCTATTTCTACGGTCAATAGTCCAGTTTAAGGACTGTTACTAGCATAGTTTAGAATATCTTACATATTTAAGCATGGCCACGAAATTGCTAATAAATGCTAAAATCCAAACTTCAAGTCTACCACATATATCACATTTAGATAAATTTTATTTTGCGTTTCATTTTGCATAGCCTGCAGTAAACCCAAAACGGGACTGTATTTGCGAAACCCTATTTAAATCAGATGATGCCGCGACCAAAATGACTAAACGAATAAAGCCATTCGGCCCTGAAAATAAATGTCTAATTACCTTAGTTTTCTACCACTAAAGAGATTCCCAATTAGAGCGGAGTTGCTGTCTCGTTGATAGGTTGTCCATCAAACTAAGTTAGATTGAACATAGACTGTATTCATACAGTTGGCTTTGAATCTAATATTTCACTTGTTTACACAGAATGCATTTGTTACTTTTTCTAACATATGTAAATGTCACTAAAGAAAAAATGCACATCATTCTTCAACTTTTTTCCTAAGGAAACTATCTTTCTGTACTTGTTTCTGCATTGCCCTTCCATTTAATAAGGCATATAGGTATATACAGAGGCAAATATATATCGAACCTATAACCCCTAAACAAGTTTACATAATCCATCCGTTTTTCTTGAATTACCCTTATTCTTTTAGCTTAAAAAATTTAAGAACGTCAATTCACTTTGGCATCATGCTATGAATTTAGTTTAAAATGCTAACTGTCTCCTGCGTTTAGTCTACAATTTTTGGTCATATTTTTTGTAGTTGTCTTAATAATCTCTGCAAATTTCCAATTGTTGGCCAAGAAATATTTGCGTTTGAAATCCGATTCATTAATGTTTTCTGCACACAGGGATTTAGCAGACTAACAGGTGCACACATGCAAATGTATCTCGCACAAATATTGTGTGAGTGTGTGTGTATCTGCATTGTGATTATGCTTTACTATTTATCTTGCCTCTACCATTAACGAATCACTCAATTCTGGTCATAAAGGCAGGCATTAGATTTCGTGTGTCAATCAATTCGCACAGACAATATTAGAACACACAACTTGTTGGCAATTTCAACATTGGAAAGTGTACGTTTGTAATTATTTCTTGATTGATAACCGTATAAATTTACTTCCGATTCAACCTTTACCCACGAATTCTAAGGATTATAATATTCCTCCCTTTTTAAGTTATAAAAACTATTCTATATACATTTCAATATTCCCAAACATTTTATTAAACAAATGCATATAATCATTTGTCTCAGTCCGACAACTCATTTCCTACTCTCTCTCTCTTTCTGCTCTCTCTCTCTCTCTCTCTGCTTTTCTCTATCTCTCTCTCTATATATATATATATATATATATATATATATATAGTAATTAGGGAGAAAAGAAATTTATACAGAAGACTTGTTTCGACCTTATTTACGATTCATCAATTACAGCTAAGAATTTGCCGCGGACGGGTTTCGAACTAGGGCATATTTGCTTCAAAGAATTTGACTTCATCCGCTGCACAATCTTTGCTGCAAACTACACAAAGTTTTAAGTCACATAAAATTATGAATTTACGGTTAGCTTTTCCTTCAGGTGGAGCCGATTTGGAATCTCTTTAGAACTGAATTTCTAATAAGCCATCTGGTTACCAACAACCACGTTGAAATAGCCATTGATGTTCTCTGAAAATTCATCAATATTAACTAACGATCTTTCTCTGTACATACAAGTTCTTAGAAGAGAGTCACTCAAAAAGTGCTGTCAGATGTATAATTCTAATTCCATGGACAATATTGGACGCAAATTAAGGGAATGGTCTAATGATTGATGTCTACACGTTCTATCTGGAAATAAGACTGCAATCAGTTGTATTACATCACTGTCATGTATATCCGAGGTATTTTGATAAAGGAGTTCATCATATTCAACAAATTGCAAGCAAATAAACTTTCAGTCTAACGCACTGTCCTTCCCTGACGTATTGAAATTAAGTTAGGAAGACGAAAATTTAAAAAGTAAAACATACCGAAGGCATAAATGGACATGTCAGTAGATCTATTACTATGATGCTATCCAAGTTTGCAACAAAAATAAGAATTTTGATACGCAATTTATCTCACAAAATATGACAAATCTGTTTTGAAAATTTTCAATAGAAAGAACAAGCGGTGCTCAATGCAAATTTATCAGAAATCAGATATCCTGATAAATATTTTGTGGTAAATTTGAAACGAAAAAAAACGATAAAGATGTGTCCAACTAAACTACAATATCTTTTAGTTTGCCTTTCAGAGGAGACGCAACATCATAAATATTTTTTCGAAGTGTTAAAAAACATTGACTTCGCGGATGTCTAATTAAAAATTATAATTGGTTTATGCGACGTATCGCCTGCAAAGCATAGGTGTAAAGTATGAGTTGCCTGAAATCGAACAGTCCTGCGTCAATCACCTATACAAATGCAATAGTTGCTCAGCGCACTTTGCAGATCAGGTTGACCCATTACTAGAAAATGGAAGCCCAGAGCGTTTAGTCTAAACGAAGCTAACAAGCGGAATAAGATTTCCAAAATAGCTGAACACACTGCTTATAGAAATCACACTCACAACCAGGCGAATTTCAAGGTTCTGTCAATGAAAGAAACGAAATAGAGTTACGCACAGCGGAAGCGGTTAGTTGCCATTGTTCTTATCTGAGGATAAACAATTAAAACGTGTTGTTATATTGATTTAAAATAAACGAGTGAATCGCTTGTCTGTGCACGCACATGTGTGCTTCAGAATGCACGTTTTGTATATTATATGTATTTAACCCAAATTAATCCCCCATTGTTTTCAATAATTACTATATAAAGTAACAAATATTGAAGTCGAGTTGAGTTTTGGCAAGAAATAGTCTTTTTAACATGCTTTTACTTAATTTCATTTTTTTTTAAATTAGACGTACTTCAGTAAAACACACCCATATTTTTTAGAGAGCACACATTATTTATTTAGATTACATGTGCCGTCACCAAATGGTAGGGCGTTATTTGACTAAACAAAATAATATTTCATATTGGTAAAAGGCTCTCTTAAATTGGTTTATTGCCCACATAACTCAAAGTATGATACCGCAAACTCAATATGCTGTTTTAAAACTGCTGTTAAGAGTATAATCAGAAATTTGTAGTAAATTTTCCTGTTATTTCATTCGCTGTATATTTTTCTAACAAATCGTATACTATTCATGAGATAATAATTTAAAAACTGTATATTCTTACTGTGATTTAACCCCACTTAAAATTTCAATCAACGAGTAATCAGGAATGTAAGACCAAAGAACAATGCCTATTTACGCTTACACATTTCAGAGGTAGCTTAAATCCAATTAAAATTTTGTCAGTAGTATCCTTCAAATAATAATAGTTCGCATATTTACGTATTTCTACCTATCAGCCACAACTTTTACACAACGGAAAATTGATTTCCTGAAATCAAATCGAAACCTGTTATTGTTAATTTTTGCCTTGTTCACGTATAGCAAATAGTACTGATAATCTTGCATTATGTAGATGCCAATTCGTCAAATATGAAAAATCCATCAAACTACGAGAACACATTTACTGCAGCAATCTTTATGAGACCAGTCTACTAGACACCATTTTCAAATAGTTTTTGAAATATTTCGATTTTGATTTGACCTACACACTACTCCCATTTTGAGCAGTCCTCTTCTAATGTGAAAATAATGAATTAGTTTAAACTCTATAAATCGTGATTTATAAAAGCCATCCAACGAAATTTTTCTATAGCCTCGTTGATTTATTTCCAAACTGTTAACAACAGATGGCAAATATTATCAAACTTAATTAGAATGTAAGCTGTGCTCCAAAGGTAGCCGGTAGAATTCAGACTGGAGAAATGTTTCCTAATTTTCTTTCCTCTCAACAATCGGCCAACCTAGACGTTCAGAATTGGCACGCTGTTCTCAGTAGTTTTGGATTGCCCAGCTAGCCTCAGTATCGAAGCCTTCTATATATCGTTTATTAGTGTGCGATTTTCAAACGAATAGAGCTCCATGCAAATCCTGTAAAAAGGTAAATGATTTTCTTCGGACGAATTAACGTTTATACAATTAAGCATTAGGCGTGGCGTGCATATAAAAAGTTATTTTATACAAGACTAAGAGTATAAGACTATGTTGACGTTAAAAAAAACTAGTAAAAACACGAGGATGAATGGTTTCGTGCTTAACAGAATAGCTCGGAAGGAGCGGGTAATTGCCTCAAATCCAGCTACATAATGCTGTCCAGCGTTGTAGACCAAATGGACGCCATGTCAACTTCAAGGTTAATCAGCCTGATGTAATTGGACAGCTCGAAATGGAAAATAATTCAATTTATTTATTTACGCAAATGGTTTAACTTAGTACTCTAACAAAGGGAGCAGCTAAATTATATTAGTGTTTAAGTGTAATTACTGATAAATTTAATGAATTTCAGTCTCGTAAATATTTAGATACTTTGGTCTAAATTTTTCCGCGGCATTATTAAATGAATCCGCCAATATATGTTCTATTGGCATTTCCGTTTATCTCTGAGTTGAATTCAAAGAATTTGAATAGCAATTTTACTATTCGGATTTTAAAATTAAACTCAATACATGCTAAACCTCAACCAATTATCGAAATAGAGACGTCCAATTCGAAATCAAGATGTTTGCCTATCTCCCTCTTGCTCGCTCTACCTTTCATTCTTTCGATTTTTCTTTTTCTCTAGCATTCATGCCTCCATTGTTAGCTTTTAATCTGTATTAATCAAGCGTTTTTAAGGTGTTATGTATTTAACTTTGAACTGTTGCTTAAAAGAAAATGCTTAAATTAGATTAGTGAAATGCAAGAACTTTCACTTTGAACGTTAGTTACGAAATCATTTAATACGGAAAGTAGTTTCTCGCGGAAAATCTCTGATTGTCACTTGAACAATAGTGAAGAGCACATTTATTAGTGGAATTTATTTAGCTAAGGAAAAAAGGAAGTTGGATGTGAATGGATGAAAGAGAAGAAGTTGATAAATGAAAAATTGATTTGAAAATTCATTCATGGTAAAGGTGTTGAGGCCCCAAACCTATTAGTATTTGTAAGCCCCATAGATGCCAGTTCGCTAGATGTCCTAACATTCACAGTAGAGTCTGTTTTGCCTACATTGTTATCTGTGTCAAAAAGATTTAAATCCATTAGGTCCTGCCCTAAATGAAATACATCTTCTAATTTAATATCGGCATTCATGATCAAGAATTATGATACTTAAATTGACACTTACTTGAGGCGTTTGGAAGGTGAAAGTTGGAAAGCTATATCTTCAGCAATAATCTGCTTTGAAGTGTACGTGACCCACAATAATAAATAAAATTACCTGTTCCAAGACTCCTCCTCAGTGTTATATTATATCAGAACACAAGGCAAGTGTTGAAAGATGTATATTGTGCAATGTTGTAATCGTTTATTATGGCGAGAAATGTTAAAAATGCAGCAAACGAAAATTTACAACCAGCTCGGAAGCACGATACTCAAAAACTGAAAATAGCGCACAATTTTTAAAAATCAAGTATTTAAACAAAGAATGTTCTGGAAAATAAAAAGAAAAAATTCTTTTTAAATAAAGTTGTTACAATCAGCTATGGTGGTTTAAATTTATCATTCAAGGTCATTTTATATAAGGCGGAGGATTCAACATCCTCCACATACACCACCTTCTCAAAAAAAGAGAGGAACGACTAATAGTAGACGTAATCATCGTTCTTCGGCTGACGATGTATACTTCTAGAACGTTTTGTGCATACTGGCGCCCCTGACGTCGTCATCTCGCCCGGTATAACATTCGCTGGTTCTTCAAATTCATCTGGTGTCGACAAATAGTTTTCATGCTGTGATTCAGTAGAATAAGATTTTGCTATGTTAGACAACGGTTCTTCAGAGTTCTGCATTTCATTATGTGCCTGCATGATGGGATTGCACACCTCAGATTCGCCCATGGAACGGTCATTCGACGCATCTTTTAATTCAGTCACACCGTCAATCCAGATAAACTGGGGAATACAGCGATCCAACGTAACACAATCCTCAATGCCATTTATTTCTATGATGACATTCATATCAGTCATCCTCTTGACCTTGTATGGTCCTTTGTAAAATGGTGTTAGGCAGTTTTTCCTATTCTCATTAGTAATATAAACATGCGATGCCGATTTTAAATCAGAGGACACATAGCATTTAGTTTTAGGTTTTCTAGTTTTGGTTGGGGCCAAACGACACATCTTGTCTCTAAGTGCTCCTACAAACCAATCTACATAACTAGAAGCCCAATCAAGATTACTTGGAGTTTCAATTAGAAGATCTCCAGGCAACCTTAATGGTTCTCCATAAACTAATTCTGCAATCGAAGTTCCTAATTGTGCCCTATATCTGTTGCGCATGGCGAGTAGTACTATAGGAAGATCGTGTATCCAGCTTGTTCCACTAGTACACCTTAATGCAGCTTTCAGTTCACGATGTAGCCTTTCTACCATCCCATTTGCTCGTGGGTTATACGCACTAGTATGAATTATAGTGATTCCCATGACGTTGAGAGATCTTACGAAAAGCTCTGACATAAATTGACTACCGCGATCACTAGTGACCTTTTCCGGAACACCATAACGCGATATCCAATTATGTAGAAACGCGAACAAAACTTCTTGTGCTGTCATGTCTTTTAAAATCGCCACTTCAAATTGACGACTAAATCTATCTACCATAGTCAGCAAGTATTTGTTTCCGTTTACTTCAGGCATCTCAACAATGTCTATGTGTACGTGTCTGAACCGTCCATTTGGTATTCCAATGTTTTTTATCTCGGTTCTGGTATGTCTCCACACCTTACACGTTTGACACTTGGTACAGGCTCTTACCCATACCCGTATATCTTTAGACATATGTGGCCATACGTATCTGTCGTTGATTAATCGTATGGTGGCTTTAATGGATGGATGACCCATGTTATGTAATACTTGGATAATCTTGGCCCGTAACTCCAATGGCACATATGGTCGTGGTTGACTTCTAGATGTTTCGCATAACAACCACTTGCCACTTATGAGCTTACGCACATATCCTGGTCTTTTGGACAATACCAATGTAAAGGGATCCAGTCCTTGCGCTTCTTCGATTTGACTAACGAAATCGTGCATTGATTCTTCT
This sequence comes from Eudiplozoon nipponicum, assembly GCA_029291075.1. Taxonomy (NCBI): domain Eukaryota; kingdom Metazoa; phylum Platyhelminthes; class Monogenea; order Mazocraeidea; family Diplozoidae; genus Eudiplozoon; species Eudiplozoon nipponicum. The sequence goes on from JAQBSW010005282.1 coordinate 58,269, forward strand.
AAACTTTTCAAAGGACCTTGAAATATCGTATCGACATCAGCTTCATTCGGTCGGCTTAGTGCATCTGCAACCACATTCTCTTTACCAGCAATATGAGACACAGTGAAATCAAACTCTGCTAACCGTGTTATTTGGGAATTTACTCTACGAGAGTAATTAAGCCTAGCTGTCTTACCAAGTATGCTGATCAATGGCTTATGATCGGTCAATAACTTAAACTTGTGACCATCTAAGTAATGCTCGAAGTGTAACACTGCGGCATACACGGCTAGAAGCTCTTTGCCAAACGTATCATAACGTTTTTCTCGATCAGTAAGCTTACGGCTATAAAACCCAATCGGTTTTACTACGTCCCGATCTCTTTGCTGTAGCACTGCTCCTAATGCAACATCTGATGCATCAGTGATTAGTTCGAAAGGTTTTTTCCAATCTACAGGTGCTAATGTGGTTACGTCACTTAACATATCCTTGGCCTTTTGGAAATTTTCTCGGTCTTCTTGACTCAAGATGATAGGCCAAGACTTCTTGATCGTGCTCTTTTCAAGAGTGAGATGGCTTGTTAACGATCCAAGAATTCCGGCTAGACCTGGAATGAATCGACGATAATAGCTGATCATGCCTAAGAACCTTCGCAACTGGCGTACAGTTCTGGGTTCAGTTACGTCCTTAATGGCTTGGACCTTATCTTCCAAAGGCTTAATTCCGTCTTTGGAAAGTATATGACCAAGGTATTTAACTGAAGAGCAACCAATATTACTCTTATTAGGTTTGACCACTAATCCATATTGTTCCAGCCTGGTCAAAACCGTTTCCAAATGCGTGCGATGTTCGTCTCGTGAACGACTAAAAATTATTATGTCATCTATATA